>JACEEZ010018080.1:47500-215000 GCA_016584305.1 Chionoecetes opilio
TGCTTTCTTTACAAGGCATAGCGCTAAACTCGAGGATCGCGAAACTCGAGTATTGAAAACACTGTAAAAATGCTTATTTAGTCACTTTCTCCTCCCGAAAATACCGTGAAAATGCCCCTAGCCCCTGTCCACCCAACAGTGAATGGATATCGGGTGTTAGTCGGGGGTTTGTGACCCGCCTCCCGGGGTGGTCGGCCAAAACTAGAGGACAGGAGAGGAGGAAGAGGAGGATCTTGATCTTGATTTGGGAGTCACCCAGCGGATGCTGTCAGTGAAGCCTTTGGTCCGGCGTTCTCCCACACGCGTAGTATTCTGTTGGGAGAGAAGCAAAAGGGGGAAGTAAAACTAGGTGTTTCATTTTTCCCTCATTCCTCTCTCTGCATCACATTCATAAGGGGTCCCCCCTCACTGAGGGTCCCCTGCCTCTCATTCTCTCGCATGCGTGCTCTCCAAGAATTCTACAAGAATTCTTTTACACTTTCAGCCACACGACTGTCACTAGCTCCTCCACTCAGCACACAACCCCAGCAGGTACTCCATCTGCCTATCCACCAGTGTTGTAGGTCTCGAGACTGGTCTTGGTCTCGAGACCAGTTTTATGTGGTCTTGGTCTTGGTCTCGTTTGATGTAGTCTTGGGTCTTGGTCTTGGTCTTGGTCTCGAAGCTTCTGGTCTCGGATTTTGGCTCGAGACCAGTTCGAGACCAGGATTAAAAAGTGCCTTGCGGCGTGGGGAAGGTCGGAATTTATTATCATACACGGAGAAAAATCATGGCTGTTTCGATTTACGGATCTCCATACAGCGTTGTAGTACTGTCTATAGATACTGCCTGACTAGCTCTACGGTGATGATGCATGAGCTGGGCCCTGCGAGCGCTGATAGAGTGCGTGCGAGTCGAGAGTGCGTGGGAACTCTGTAGTGTAGTGGTTAGCACGCTCGGCTTACAACCGAGAAGTCCCGGGCTCGATCCCCGGGCGGAGCGAAAGATAGATGGGTGGTCTTTCTTAAATCCCTAGCCCCTGTCCACCCAGCAGTGAATGGGTACCGGGTGCCAGCCGGGGGTTTGTAACCTCCCCCCCCGGGGTGGTGGCTTCGGCCAACACTAATATGCAGCAGCGGTAGATCACTATGGCTCTGAGGCATTATCCTCTAAACAAAACAAACAAGAGAAACAAGAGAAACAAGAGTCGAGAGAACATGCATGACGTGGCCATTCTCGCAGTGATAATCTCCGTTTGCACGCACGCATGTTTCAGCTTTGTTCACCTCCGTGTACTTCATATATGTGTAGGGCTATGCAATCCCCGCACCCTTCGTACACGTACACCACAGGTTTAGCTAGCTCGCTTGGAAAACGTAACCACAAATATTGCTATTTTCCTATGTTTGTTTATTCATGCCAAAAAAGCAATGAAAGCAGAAATATTTGACCTAGATGTTCAGTTGTTCACATATATTAAATTTTGTAAATATATTTCCTCCCTTATACGTTACCCTTACCCCCTTCTACCAGAGCTCATTAGCCGTTACATCGAGCACATCTGTTAGAAATGCTAATGTTTCTAAAATGCAATTGCCACGTAATCACGCATTGCAAAATGTAATGAGTTAACGACCGAGTAAACTGTAAAATTTAAGAAAATTTGCAAAATGTAACTACTGTAGTAGTAAACTGTATTTGTATGAATATACTTTGCCTATTTGCCTTCTTTTTTTTTCTTTTTACAGCAGCTAACCCATCACATGTATAGGGTATTAACTGCATGGATAAAGGTTGAGCATATATCAGTTTGGTTCACATTTCAAATAATTTTTGCATTTGATCCCTAAAGCGGGTATCACACGAGGCGTTTCGTCGGACTGTTTCGTCGAACCAAACATGCATTTGGCTGGACCTGTTTGACAAAACACTAGCACACGGTTGGGCCAACCGCTTCACCCAACAATAACAAACAAAGATGAAGCGATGACAGCGAGAGGCGCGGAGATTTGTTGTTAATGTTTTAACTTTAGGGGCATACGTAGCTACTGGTGATGAAAAGGGAGGAGGTGATTGTTAGAAGAGAACAGCGACAGATGAAGACGCGTTCATGTGAGCTAAATGGGTTATAGTGGACGAGAACTGCGCGCCGGTTAGGTTAAGTCGGTTAGGTTAATATTCCCGTTAAGCCCCGTCCACACTACCACTCACCACCGGCGGCGCTTCCCGTCGAACAGTGTTCGTCATTCAAAAGTGGCAGTGTGGACACGATGCCGACGAGCAAAATAACCGTCGGCGCTGCCCGCCAACATTCAGCAGGTTTAATATTGAGCGGGCATGCCCGTCACTCACGGGTCAGCGCCGAACATATGCTTCAAGTTATCAGCAGTTTCACTCGACGGTGCAGAGAAAGATTTTATACCGTTACGCTATTCCTCTCCTGGACCTTACCACACCACCACAGGTGTCCCATGCAGGCTGTACAGAAGAGGCGTTACGTTACAATAACCACTGCAGGATTTACTTCTACAGCGCCTTCCTCAGGCTCGGCATATCAGGGTGAGGCGATCTAAGTATATCACGAGGTCAACACACAGGCGAAGGAAAACCCTGAGGCATTTCTTGGTTTAATGAGAAAGCCACACACTACAAGCACAAGCATAGTACATGTATATAAGCCAGCTTCCCGTCGCTTGGAGACGGTCGGAAAGCACAAGACGCTACACTGCAGTCACTGTTCCATCCACCACAACCACACAGTCCCCCCCCACCACACCACAACCACAACACCACCACGCCTCCTCCTCCACACCACGACGTGTCTGTCTCTGACCACGGCTCAAACCTCTCTCTCTCCCTTTGTGGTAAGCGCAGGCAGTGCCAGGCAGCGCGAGGGTTCACGTCCTCTGCCCCGCTGCCCCACCCAAGACCCCACACCCACCCTCGCGCTGCCTGGCACTGCCTGCGCTTACCATAAAGGGACAGAGAGGTTTGAGCCGTGGTCAGAGACAGACACGTCGTGGTGTGGAGGAGGAGGCGTGGTGGTGTTGTGGTTGTGGTGTGGTGGGGGGGACTGTGTGGTTGTGGTGGATGGAACAGTGACTGCAGTGTAGCGACTTGTGCTTTCCGACCGTCTCCAAGCGACGGGAAGCTGGCTTATATACATGTACTGTGCTTTGTGCTTGTAGTGTGTGGCTTTCTCATTAAACCAAGAAATGCCTCAGGGTTTTCCTTCGCCTGTGTGTTGACCTCGTGATATATCTTAGCTCGCCTCACCCTCATACGCCGAGCCTGAGGAAGGCGCTGTAGAAGTAAGTCCTGCAGTGGTAATTGTAACGTAACGCCTCTTCTGTACAGCCTGCCTGGGACACCTGTGGTGGTGTGGTAAGGTCCAGGAGAGGAATAGCGTAACGGTAATAAAATCTTTCTCTGCACCGTCGAGTGGCCTAAGAACACCCACATGCTGCCCATTAACTCTCTACCTACGATTGTGAGTGCATCGGAGGCTACAGGGGGGCGACATGAATCTCTAATCACAAGCGTCACTATAAAAATCCTGCCTGCGCCACCACGGGCGAGGGCCTACCATCCCACCGCTGGAGGTCACTGCTTAACGGCGCTGTAGGCACACACACACACACACAACGTGTACCTACGAAGCAGCGCGAAACTCGGGGAGATAACGCGCGAAAATCGGGATGGTAAGAATTTAGGACTCTGCACGAAACTTGCGGATCCCGAGACTCGCATAGCGTGAAACTCGGGAGGGTACTGTACTGTGTATCATCTTCAGTGGCACATAAAAAATCAGTAGTGATGCTATAATTCGTAATATTTGGCGGCTGGCGACATTATTGCAGCTGGCGACTAATTTAAAAGGCCGGTTCGCACTAGTCCACTTCTATGGTCGCTGTTGCCGTTCACCGCCCAAAATGACGTCACAAAAAAGTCGGCCGCACCGTGCGAAATCAAAATCAACAACAAGTCATCTCTCCCGCTCGGCCGTGTCCGCTCGAGTAGAGATGCAACCTGTGCCCGGTTACCACTACGTGACTACAACCACTCAAGCGGTGATGATTGGTAACGTCATTATTGGGCGATGAACGGAAACGGCGGCCGTAGAAGCGGGCTACTGGGAACCGGCCTTTTTAAAGTGTTATCTACGGTAAAGGTTAGGTATAGGTTAGATTAGGTTAGGTTTGATATAGGTTATGACTTAGGTAAAGGTTAGGTTAGGTATAGGTTCGGTTAGGTTAGGTTCAAATTGTTTTTTTGTCATTTTTGTTGCAAATCACACACACACAAAAAAGTTATTTGCGACAGAAACGGTTAGCAGATTCATTCAAAACACATCGAAACTCGCCGAAAAAATTTGTTTCGTTCAACAAAGGAAGTTTGGTGTTCATCTGGAAATTTACCAAATGCGATGCTGATGTCAATGACCGCACAAGGTCACCAGAGGTCAGATACAGATTGCCTCCATGTCTGAAATAAAACCTTAGGGTAGCTACAGGATGTCAGTTTTAAGGTGAAACTTTCATGCTTTAGTCATAAAGTGCACTATTGGTTAATTTATCTGCCCATTCTGCCACACTAATACCATCAGAATCGTGCAGGTCTCTGTAAATTTCTTTATGTTGAGAGTTCAGTTCAGTTCAGTTCAGTTGTTGGTCGGGAGTCAGGCCTTTTTCAACGGCACTCCCTGACGTGTTTCTTCTTGCTGTCTGGGTCTTTAATTAGTTTTCTTCTCTTATTCTATCTTATTAGTTTCTTTCTTTTTCTGGTATAATTCTAGTGTTTGCCCATACTTCCCCTTTGACCACAAACTAGCATGGGGACCTGGGGGAATGCGGGACATTTGGCTGGGGTACATAATATGCGTCGCAACCACATAGTTTTTGAGTTAGGGATGTTGTAAAAATTCCCTAGATGTAGGGAAAATTCTTTGGATTTCTTCTGAGTCCAGAGACGTGTGAACCTGACGATCGTCACAGAATGATGACCCAAGTGTCGAGAACCCCCCCAGCTAGGAGGTTAGGTTATATTTGTTTAGGTTAGGTTATATTTGGTTAGGTTAGGGTAGGTTATATTTGGGTAGGTAAGGTTATATTTGGGTAGGTAAGGTTAGATTTGGTTTGGTTAGGTTAGGTTAGGTTAGGTTAGGTTAGGTTAGGTTAGGTTAGATTTGGTTAGGTTAGGTTAGGTTAGGTTAGCTTAGCTTAGTTAGCTTAGGTTAGGTTAAGCCCCCCGCTAGGTTAGGTTAATTTTGGTTTGGCAAATTACCCTAGATCTTGAGAAACTACCCTAGAACTAGGGAAATTACCCTAGATCTAGGGTATAAATAAACTCCAAAATTACGTGTTTCCGACGCTTTATTTGCTCCCCACCCAAAAACCCCGCATTCCCCCAGGTCCCCAAGCTTGTTTGGGGGAAGGGGGAGAGTATGGGCAAACACTAGAATTTTACCCTTTTTCTTTCTTCTTATTTCTCTGGTCATCCAAAAACTGTTGATTGTTCTTTTTGCTTCTTCCACATTCCCCTCTCCAAACAAATACTCCCCCACTATATCCTCTTCCTCCTCTAGGTAAGGTTGTTGTAGCCTCACACTTTTCTTTCTTTCATTCATTCAGTTGTGTTTCAGAACCGAATGGATGGCGTGAAGCAATACATGGAGTTCCGCAAAGTGTCCAAGGACCTGGAGACGAGAGTCATCAAGTGGTTTGATTACCTGTGGAGCAACAAACAGTCTCTGGACGAAGAGGGAGTGAGTATATATTATTGACCTAGTTGTTGTGTAGTGTACAAGGCCTGGAGTTGTGTTTGTGGTATCTTGTCGGTAAAATTCTAGAGTCCTTTCCCGCCCTAATTAGTGGGTGTTTTTCCTCCAGACCTTCACAGATCCCTTCAGATACCTCTAAAACGTAATTATAAAGTGAGGGGGGGGGGAGATAAAAAAAGAAGAAAAATACTAACCTAACCTCAATATAACCTAACCTAACCTTACTATAACCTAACCTAACCTTACCAATAACCTCCTAGCGAAACCTAAAGGCGGCGTCACACTAGCACTTTTTCCGTCTAGTTAGTCGATCTCCGTTGGTTTTTTCTCGCTCTGACTATTTTTTTCTCGCTCTGACTAGTTAGTCCGTCTGAATCAGTCAGTCTGAGTCCGTCGCTCGTGATCGTCTTGATATGGAAAGTTGAAGTCAACTTTCTTAGTCAAATCAAAATCCATAGTGATTACTTTAAAGATATTCGATATAAATCAGTAAGTTTTTGCAAATTATAATTCAATACGTTTAAAAGTATTAAAAATATTCAAGTGACTATTGTACATGTAGATACATTTAAAAGCCGGTTCTATATAACAGCCAACAGTCTCTCGCATGACTCTATTGAAAAGATTTACTACAAAGAGTCAACTCACCGAACACACCCTGACACACAGTGGTGTTAAGAATTATGAATGTTTAGAGTGTGGGACAAGATTTGCTAGAAAGAGTCAGCTCACCAAACACACCCTGACACACAGTGGTGTTAAGAATCATGAATGCCTAGAGTGTGGGAAAAGATTTACTACAAAGAGTGACCTCACCTCACACACCCTGACACACAGTGGTGTTAAGAATTATGAATGTTTAGACTCTTTAGAGTGTGGGAAAAGATTTACTACAAAGAGTGACCTCACCACACACACCCTGACACACAGTGGTGTTAAGAATTATGAATGTTTAGAGTGTGGGAAAAGATTTACTAGAAAGAGTGACCTCACCATACACACCCTGACACAGTGGTGTTAAGAATTATGAATGTTTAGAGTGTGGGAAAAGATTTGCTACAATGGGTCACCTCACCACACACACCCTGACACACAGTGGTGTTAAGAATTAGGAATGTTTAGACTGTGGGAAAAGATTTACTACAAAGAGTGACCTCACCAGACACACCCTGACACACAGTGGTGTTAAGAACCATGAATGCCTAGAGTGTGGGAAAAGGTTTTATACCTGTTCTGAACTCACCAGACACACCCTGACACAGTGGTGTTAAGAATTATGAATATTTAGAGTGTGGGAAAAGATTTACTACAAAGAGTCAACTCACTGAACACACCCTGACACACAGTGGTGTTAAGAATCAAGAATGCCTAGAGTGTGGGAAAAGATTTACTACAAAGAGTGACCTCACCACACACACTCTGACACACAGTGGTGTTAAGAATTATGAATGTTTAGAGTGTGGGAAAAGATTTACTAGAAAGAGTGACCTCACCATACACACCCTGACACACAGTGGTGTTAAGAATTATGAATGTTTAGACTTTAGAGTGTGGGAAAAGATTTCCTAGAAAGAGTGACCTCACCATACACACCCTGACACACAGTGGTGTTAAGAATTATGAATGTTTAGAGTGTGGGAAAAGATTTGCTACAATGGGTTACCTCACCACACACACCCTGACACACAGTGGTGTTAAGAATTAGGAATGTTTAGAGTGTGGGAAAAGATTTGCTACAATGGGTCACCTCACCACACACACCCTGACACACAGTGGTGTTAAGAATTATCAATGTTTAGAGTGTGGGAAAAGATTTACTACAAAGAGTGACCTCACCAGACACACCCTGACACACAGTGGTGTTAAGAACCATGAATGCCTAGAGTGTGGGAAAAGGTTTTATACCCCATTCTGAACTCACCAGACACACCCTGACACACAGTGGTGTTAAGAATCATGAATGCCTCCTAACCTAACCAAAAAAAAATTAACCTCACTTATCTGAATTTAGAAAATTCATTGCACAAAAAACAAACATACAGGCACAGGAAAGCACAGCTAAAGAAACGGCAATAGAAGTAATAAGTACCTAAATTTCCTATTTCGGTAACTATGTTTTTGGGTGCATAATCCGCAGAAGTTGGCGGGCTCCACAAGCCTTTCAGCTTACTTTTTTTTACGATGTCATGAAAGAAATTGTTCTACTACAACTTAATGCATTACAAGGCACGTAATTATAACCGTCGGTAATAATGGACTAGAGTTTCGCAGTCGTTTTCAGAGACAAAGACAATTTTTTCTTGGCCTACAATAGGTGCGTGTAGTAATGGAGATAGTTTTATTTTGCGCAAAGAAAAAAAAAAGAAAAAAAAAAAAAAAAAAAAAAAAAATAACCTAACCTTACCTTATATATTTTAATGAAACCTAACCTAACCAGATTTTAATGAAACCTAACCTAACCTTATAGGTTTTAATGAAACATAACCTAACCTTATAGGTTTTAATGAAACATAACCTAACCTTAACCAGAAAGTGGTTAAACCACAAACCACAAAGAACCATGTTTGTTTACAGTCGAACAGCTGACTGGTGATGCAGGCGAACGATTCTGTGTGTGTGACGGCTTGCAGTCAGAAAATTGTTAGTTTGTAGAAAGTTGCTGAAAAAACTAGACGGAAAAAGTGCTAGTGTGACGCCGCCTTAAGCCAGAAAAAGAACTAGAATTTTACCAGGTTACGTTAGGTTAGGTTAGGTTATATTGAGGTTAGGTTAGTAATTTTTTTATTTCTTTTTTTACCTCCCCCACTTTATAATTAAGTTTTAGAGGTATCTGAAGGGATCTGTGAAGGTCTGGAGGAAAAGAGCCCACTTATAAGGGCGGGAAAGAACTCTAATTTTACCGTCTTGTCATCATGTCTATATTCAATAAATATTCCGCAGAAGTTGGCGGCGTCAACCAGCCGCGGCAGCCAGGCAATCACACGCCATCAAATTAGTTTGTTTAACCTACATAACTCTACAACACCTAACTCAAACCTTACCTTACCTAAACCTAACCTAAATCTAACCTAACCTAATGTAGACATAACCTAACTTAGCTATTTATATAAAAATTAATATTATTAACCCTATATTCATCCAAACTTTCTGTATGATGTGAATATTCATCATTTCAGTCACTTCTTCACCCAGTCCAGCCCATTGTCAATAATTCAACCTTGGTTTAGCAAACTTGGCAAAACTGCATAATCACTACTCCAAGCTTATCTGAATGACATTACATCAACATATAGTACACTTACTGTACTTCATATCTGCAAAGGTTCCAGTTTGCAGTCAAGCCTGTTTAGACCACACTGCCTCTACAAAGTCTGAGATGCTTGAAAAATCCAAAGGCAAAGGCTAGGAGGTTAATACGCCAGCTTTAGTTTATAAATCCCCTTGACTGTTACGTAGTAGAGGGGATAAAGGGGGGCCCCCCAGGCTAGGAGATTAATACGCCAGGTTAGGTTAGGTTACATTTGCTTCCCCCACCCAAAAAACTTAGTTCCCCGGTGTAGCTCGCTGACTAGCTACCCCGCCCGGATAGCTTCCCTGCACAACTGCACACGTGCGGCAAATGAGGTCACACAGGAAAACGTTGGCCACGCCCCCCTGACCAGAACATTATCATCAGATTCGCTTATTTAACCTAAATAACTACAAAACTTAACCTAAACAGTCTTTGCCTAAACCTATTCTAAACCTAACCTAACCTAAATCAAATCTAAGCCAAGTCTTAAGTTAACCTAAATTTAATCTAACCAAACCTAAACGTAACCTAACCTAGCTATCTATTAATCATATAAAAATAAGTGGTTAAATTCAGGTTCAGTTAAGGTTTGGTTTAGGTTTGATTTAGGTTTGGTTAGGTTTAGGATAGGTTTGGGTTAAGTATTGTAGAGTTATTTAGGTTAAATAAGCGAATCTGATAATAATTTCTGGTCCGGCAGGCTTGGCCAATGTTTTCCTGTGTGATGTCATCTGCCACGTGTGTGCAGTTGTGCAGGGAAGCTATCCGGGCGGGGTAGCTAGTCGGCGAGCTACGCCGGCACCCAAAACAAGTTCCCCCGGCTTGTTGGTGATGGAGGAAAGAAGAAAAAGAAAGGGCTGGATGACTTCTTCAGAATTACCACAAACTTTATTTATTGACTTCAATAATGCACGTAAAACCGCCTAACTTCGGACATTATTGAGGGTTGTTTGCAAATAGCTTTGTGTATAGGTGCATTATCTAACCCCTGTTGGTACCACTATAGAGTCCAGGGATGTGGCAATTGAAATCAAGTAATGAAAAAAATAAAGAGGCAAAACTGTGGGTGTATTCAAGATTTTTGAGCGTCAGAAGTTATCATCGATATCGGCAAACTTTGGAAAGCTGTGGCAAATTTTGGACACTCCTAGGCCTTGCCATATACATGCCTGTAGACTTCAGTGGCGGCAAATTTTGGACCGACAAGCAATACATTGGCCACCTGGGGATATTTTAAAAAAGTAAAAAACTAATTGCACACTTCTGTGGTGAGTGAGAAGTTTAAGAACAGACTGAGTACAAAAATATTGATTATTTTGCCCCTACGCAATAGGGCACTAAAATACTTTGCAGTCAGGCAATTTTCATATAAAAACAATCACATAGAATCTATAAACTTTTCCTATTCCCAAACACCCCAAGAAACCCCACACCATGTACGGTAAAAAAAATAATAAAGGACAATTGTTCTTGAAAAACTTCATGAGTCTTTGCCTTACTGATGTTAATTAAGCTAACCATATTCATACAAAAACTTAAACTATGATATGAAACACATGGGAACACATTAGTGTACATTATTGACCATTATAAAATGTTCTAAACTGAAACTCTGTGACTAGGCTTATAACTATAGGCTGCCTTCTCGTCCAGACACCAACCCAGAACTCTCGCCGACGTGAACATTTTTGACAGCAGTTTCACTTGTAGGGATTAAAAGGATTAATAAAGGGTTTTTCATTATTGGACATTACATTTTTCGAAGACATTTTAATTTTTCTATTTAGTTTTGATGTTTTGAATTAATATAGCTCTTGTTGTTTTGCGGAAATGAATATATTTTCTTAAACCACCCCATCCTCCCTCCAAAGTATATAAAATAAGTAATTTCTGCCAGTTACGGTTAGGTTAGTTTAGGTTAGGTTATCGTTAGGCTAGGTCAGGTTAAATTAGGTGTGTAGAAACACAGCCTACAGCAGAAACACAGAAACTCCCACTTGCCGACTAATCTAATATTGCGCCTTATCGGAAATCCCCCCACCCCCCCCTTTGATTTAGCCTTACTTTAACTTAGTGTGTCCGAAGTTAGCCTGCATAAACAAAAGCGTGAGGTGAAATTATTGTTTTCATTCTCAGGGGTTTATATGACAACATTTTGTAAATTCCTTTGGTGCGTGTCATCTGCAATAAATGTTCTAAAATAAGCCTTTTTCCTTCTTTAGTTCACACATTTACTTCCATAATTTCTGCTCAGAAAAAGTTTTCAGGGGAACAAAAAAAACATTTTTTTCAGCCAGTTTTGCAATTATTTTTTCACATACGTCCATTCATGTCAGGTTTATATAGATTTGATATAATATACTTTAATGCTTCACCTAACTGCTTATCTTTTGTGGTTTTTTAAATACAAAGCCATATTCCCAATATTTTGGTTCATTACATTGTTTCCTCAAATGTCCGAAGTTAAACTCAAGTCCGAAGTTTGGCGGTTTTACGCATTTAGTCTTTCTCAGGTGGTTCTTGTGTCCTTGTTTTTCATGGTCTTCTCTCTGACTGCACAATCAGCCTTCCCCTGTCTAATTGCTTGCTTCCAGTTGATTTCTTAAAATTTGTTATGTATGAACATTGCAGTAAGTATATCCACAATTTTGCATCTTCCTATGGTCATGCCAACTTTACTTCCCTTGCACCCTCACTCATTATCTCCTGTTTTTTCCTCCACTGTGGCTCTATGGGGTCCCTCTGGGGTGTGAGTGAGTGTATTCCCAATGGCTCTAACCGGCATCCTCCTCTTTTCCCATCTTAGGTGCTCAAATCTCTTAACTCCCTTCTCCCCTCAAACCTCCGAATCATTCCTCCCTCACTACCAGTCTCACCCCCCTCCTCTCCCTCTTTCTCAGGTGCTCAAGTCTTTACCAGACAAACTCAAAGCCGAGATCGCCATTCATGTACACTTGGACACCCTGAAGCAGGTCCGCATCTTCCAGGACTGTGAGCCGGGCCTGCTGGTCGAGCTGGTACTCAAACTCAAGCTGCAGGTCAGGCACTAGATATCCTAACTATTATTAGTATTCCTATGAACATTTAGGTATAGAGATGTGGCAACCCTTTCGCCTACCACACTTGTGGTCAATGTTTTGTGGTGCAGTTAGCCAGGGTGGTTGTTTTTGTTCCTGAGGCTGCCTGGCCGAACAGCCCCGAGCTCCTAAGACAGGCCTGGACCAGGTTTTCCCACAGGGCCTTCAAAGACTGTATGTTGTGTTCTTGGCGTGTCTGATTAAAAGAACATAAGGAAGCTATACAAGAGGCCGTGAAACCTACACGTGGTAGTTCCAGAAATTATAAAATTAAGTACAGTACCCTCCCGAGTTTCGCGCCTGCTTTCTTCCGAAGGCATAGCGCTAAACTCGAGGATCGCGAAACTCTGCTTATTGCAAACACTGAAAAAATGCTTATTTATTCCGGTTGGTGAAGAAGTTGATATTTTTTCCCCGCTTTATTCCCTTGCTATCTAAAAATACCTTTAAATGTTCGTTGTGTTGCAATATAAGGTAGAATGCTCCTGTCAAGACAAAAAATTAGATACAACTTTATTGGAACTAAAAAAAAAAAAAAAGTGAAAATCATTGACATTTCCTTCCCTGACTCCTTAGCACAGGTCCCCGCAGCGTGGCCCACTATAGTCTATTCACTTAAGCTGGATTCTTGGGAGCTGCTCGATGCCTACCCGAGTATGTAAGGACGTCGCTGATTGGCTGATGCACGCGGGCTGGTGGTGATGGTGGTGGTATTTTGGTAGCCTCAGCCAATCACGACTCCTTACATACTCAGGTAGGCATCGAGCAGCTCCCAAGAATCCAGCTTAAGTGAATAGACTATAGTACAAAGCCTTCACATTCTTGCCCAAATACTCAGGGGCTACATTATCATACTCAAACAGATCATCTTCAACGTCTTAGAGAATTTCAACCATAATTCGGCCAAATACCGTATATTACGGCTTATGAGACGCTGCATCTAGAAAGACGTACCCTGATTTTGGAAAGAAATTTCTAAGGGAAAAAAACAGATTTTCTGCAGATTGGCGGTAGTAAAATCTACCAATTTTCTCGGTAGGCTGTGGTCCGAAGTGTCTTTCTGATGCTCTGTTCTTTGGCGTATCGTACAACTTCTAGCTTGTATGCGATAATTTCCAGGACTGAAAAGAGCTTGTGATACGTGTGGTGGTAAATGAAACATCAACACTAGCAGACAATAGTTGGAGCTGTTGGCGCCAATCTGCTGAGGCGTAATGGTTCCCGTCAGTACCTTAGTAAACATCACAGCGTGAGGACAGATTAGTTGATTTGAATGTCTTATGGTATTTGAAATACAGTCGAACCTCGATATAACGGACCTCAATGTAACGGACATCGGATATAACGGACTCCATTTCCGTGACTTTTTTTTTTTTTTTTTTTTTTTTTTTTTTTTTTTTCATATTAGACCGCTTATCGCCGCTCGAATTGTCAACTCAACATTATTGTATTATTTTCTCATTTTATTTAGGAATGCTTGGGTTTTAAGGAGTTTTGATGTATCACATATTAAGATATAATATTATAAGGAAGGAGCCTGTGTTGCTAGTGATTTAGTGGTAGAAGGTGTGTATTGTTTAAAATAGTGACTATTAGTGTTATGGCGTGGCCGCTGCTACGTCTCCCTGTCACCTCAACACCCTAAATCACCCTTATCTAAGGCGACACGCAGTGCTGCACTGACCTAAATAGTGACATGTGTATAGAACTGCACTTCACAACCATACAATATATATAATAAAGAGCATTAGTCATGATAATAAGCAGTACCTTTGGAAGCCACGGCTGAATCTGGCTCGTAGTAATTTGTTTACCTTTCCCTAGAGCTTGAGCTTGACTAGCTACACGTTCTGGTTGTGTTTGTGATTATTTCTCATTTATTTCACGTGTAGGAGCGGACCAAATTCAGCATGTAGTGCCAGTCACTGTTTACCTCCCAACATAGCTACACAGCCTGGTTGTGTTTGTAATTATTTCTCATTTATTTCACAATTTTTCCGGTTTTTTCATATATTTTTCCCCCCTTGGGAAAATACCCTCGCTATAACGGACAATCGGCTATAACGGACTCCTCCCCCCTTTAGTCCGTTATATCGAGGTTTGACTGTACTTATAACAGGTAAGTACTAAGGTTACATCATATAAGAGGCTGAATTGAATAGTTACCTAAGCTAACCTTCTACAACATTCGTCTTGAAATACAAGACTCGAAAGACACATGAGTATTTTTCGGGGTATTTTCTAAGGGAAAAAGAGCATCTTATATGCCGTAAAATACACACAACCCTCGTTTTCCCGGACTAATAGGGGGGAGCACTGGTCCGGGAACCACAAACGTCCGGGAATCGCAACAGTCCGAGGCCATTACCCACCCCTGGACGTTTATCCTACTCTAGTATTGACTGTCCGGCAACTGCCAATATCAACTACCAAGCCGCGGACTTTTACGTCACTTTGTTGTTGTTTTTAGGGCTGCGAGGATCCCTTGGGGAACACTATGAGCCCTGGTGATGTCCTATGATGCTATCACAGGCGCTGTAGTTGACCTGTCTCCCTCAGGAAGGCACAGGTTAGGCAGATCACAGCTTGTTGCCGGGAGGGGTGGACACCAGCCGCCGCCAGCAGGGTGGGCAGGTCACAGGTGGCGACGTTCAGAGTGAGGAGTTGAGACTGTAGCACTACACGGTGGGAGTGGAAGCGCGGACACTGCAGCAGAAAGTGTTCAATAGTCTCAGAGACGTTCCTGCACCAGGGGCAGTGGGGGTCAGGGGACTGACGGAGGCGGTGCAGGTGAACCGTGAGTGTCTTGTGCCCAAATGTAAACAATACGACCGCTGAGCATGCTCCCAGCTGGCGGGAGGCCAGCTGCTGCCAGCAGGGTGGGCAGGTCAAAGGTGGCGACGTTCAGGGTGAGGAGTTGAGAGCGTAGCACTACACGGTGGGAGTGGAAGCGCGGACACTGCAGCAGAAAGTGTTCAATAGTCTCAGAGACGTTCCTGCACCAGGGGGAGTGGGGGTCAGGGGACTGAGGAGGCGGTGCAGGTGAACCGTGTGTGTCTTTTTTTCCCAAATGTAAACAATACGACCGCTGAGCATACTCCCAGCTGGTGGGAGGCACGGACACTGACCAGGGGTGACAGGAGATGCTCAGACCGCCGGACAACTTTGTCAATTTATGGACTGGACCAGGCATTTGTCCGGGACTCTGACATATCCCCGGACCTCGGATTTTGTCCGGCAAATCCGATATCCGGGAAATGGAGGTCCGGGAAAACGAAGTTTGTGTGTACAGTAGTTTGGCCATATAGTTCCCTTATTATACGGCCAAACAAAACTGTTCACGGTCGAATTTCACTAATTTGGCCGAAAAATTGGCCACCTGGCAACCCTGGTCTAAGGTAGAGTACCTTTCTATAGAGCAGTGACAACTTGATTTATGGGCGCCATCTAGCTGCCCGGGCCTCTCCGTTCACTCTAGACCCGCGGAAGTTCTCAAGGCATGACCCCGCATTATATCATGTTATACATACATGTATACCTGATATACTGTTATCTTCGGAAATGTTTGTTATATAAGATTATCACAAAACACAGTAACACACATTAAATAAATGCCATTATGAGACTGAAGAAATATGCATGAACTTAAAACTCACTTAAACTCATTTGTCATTTAAAACTTTGTGAGACAACTTATAACATGGAACATATCAATAGAAGCGGCATTTTATCAGCTTTCCATTGATATATTTAGTTTTCTAATAAATGAATTAGCACCATGCATAAATTAGCGTTAACTAAATAAATTGCGCCGCGCCACTCTCTCTCTCTCTCTCTCTCTCTCTCTCTCTTCTCTCTCTCTCTCTCTCTCTCTCTCTCTCTCCTCTCTCTCTCTCTCTCTCTCTCTCTACCCGCCAGGTGGCGCGGTTGGTAGAATCACGGACTGGTGTTGCAGAGTCCCTGCGCCATTCGGTCAGCGGTTCGAGTCCACCAAATTCGTCCTGGTGTGGTGGCGCTTTGTATAGTCAATAACCTTGTAGTTGGTACACACAAACCTCGATTTCCCGGACTAATAGGGGGGAGCACTGGTCCGGGAACCGCAAAAGTCCGGGAATCGCAAGTAAAAAAAAAAAAAAAAAAAAAAAAAAGATAAATAAAAAAAAAAAATGTCCGATGCCATTACCCACCCCCGGACGTTTATCCTACTCTAGTATTTACTGTCCGGCAACCGCCAATATCAACTACCCCGCCGCGGACTTTTACGTCCGCTGAGCATGTAGCCACCTGGCGGGAGGCAGCAGAAAGTGTTCAATAGTCTCAAGAGACGTTCCTGCACCAGGGGCAGTGGGGGTCAGGGGACTAACGGAGGCTGTGCAGGTGAACCGTGAGTGTCGTGTGCCCAAATGTAAACAATACGACTGATGAGCATACTGCCACCTGGCGGGAGGCAGCAGCAAGTGTTCAATAGTCTCAGAAATGTTCTTGCACCAGGGGCAGTGGGGTCAGGGGACTGACGGAGGCTGTGCAGGTGAACCGTGAATGTTGTGTGCCCAAATATAAACAATACGACCGCTGAGCATGCTGCCACCTGGCGGGAGGCGCGGACACTGACCAGGGGTGACAGGAGACGCTCGGACCGCCGGACAACTTGGTCAATTTACGAACAGGACCAGGCATTTCCACGTAAAAAAAAAAAAAAAAAAAAAAAAAAAAAAAAAAAAAAAAAAAAAAAAAAAAAAAAAAAAAAAAAAAAAAAAAAAAAAAAATTGTCCGAGACACATCCCCGGACCTCGGATTTTGTCCGGCAAATCCGATATCCGGGAAATCGAGGTCCGGGAAATCGAGGTTTGTGTGTACTTGCAAAGTGTCTAGATAGGATCAAAGATCTAATTCTCTCTCTCTCTCTCTCTCTCTCTCTCTCTCTCTCTCTCTCTCTCTCTCTCTCTCTCTCCAGCATATATATATATATATATATATATATATTATATATATATATATATATATATATATATATATATATATATATATATATATATATATATATACATATAATATACACGAGTGAAAGAGAGAGAGTTACCAAAAAACTTTTTCTGCTTACAGTAAAACCTCTCATATTCGGACTAATTGGGCCAAGGAGTGGTCCGAGTAATGCAAGGATCCGAATAATGGGGGGATTATATATGGGGTGATATGTAATAAAAAAATTAAAAATAATAAAAATTCTAGGTGTATATATTATAGCTAGGAAATTTCGACCCCTAAAAAAAAAAAAAAAAAAAAATAGGTGTATATATTATAGCTAGGAAATTTCGACCCCTTAAAAAAAAAAAAAAAAAAAAATTCTAGGTGTATATATTATAGCTAGGAAATTTCGACCAAAAAAAAAAAAAAAAAAATTGGTGTATTTATTATAGCTAGGAAATTTCGACCCCTAAAAAAAGAAAAAAAGAAAAGGAGGAGGTCTGAATAATGTCAAAGTCCGAATAATGAGGGTCCGAATACGAGAGGTTTTACTGTATAATATATATAATATATATATATATATATATATATATATATATATATATATATATATATATATATATATATATATATATATATATATATATATATTAGGGTGCGTCAAGTAATAGAGGTTGAATTTCAAAATGAAATGAAGTTAACGAGGAACGCTTTATTCTTTTCCTTTTACAACAAAAACAAAGTGACAGAAAAATTATATTGATTGGACGATATCTTCATGTCGCGCAGTGACCATACTTCTTGGCCGTCGGATACATTTTCCGGTGGTCTTCGACAACTTGAAGGAGGCATTGCAGCTGGTCCTCCGACTTCGTGCGAGGGTTCTTAGTGAAATCCTGCACAAGAGCGACCCCTCGTTCCGTGGCGGCGTCGGTGACGAGAAGGCCACGTACTCGCCTTGCCCTGGCCTGGTACATGGGGTTCGTCCCCCACATGGCAGGATCGACGTCGAGGAACCCTTTGTCGATGTCCAGCAGATCCAGGAATTTTTCAGTGTTTTTCTTGACGAAGGAGGCAACGGTCTTGTTGTCTAAGTCAGCCTCCTCGACGCAAACCTTGGGTGGAGGTTCCTCTGATCCCTCCATGCTTCGGAGGTTGGCAACAACATTCCGCTTCTCCTCCAGGGGCATCTCATCGTCAAAAAGCGCAAGTCCAACTGTCACTTCAGACAGGTACCACATGTGACGTCCCAACGCTTTCAGCCCTGACTCTCTGATCGCCTTGTTCGTCTCTTTCGCGAGGGCTTTGTAAAGGTCAAGGTCGTTTCTTGGGGCGTTTGCTGAACACGCAGCTGAGAACCACGCTCGAATGTAGTAGCGTACGATGAAGATGCAGAACTCGTCCAGTTTTGGAGGAACTGCGGCCTTGACTGCGAGTGAACTGGACGGCTGCTGTTTCTGGTATTCTGCGAACTGAGGCGCGAAGATCCACATTTTCAGAGCGTAGATCGCTCTTGCCATCCATCGAGCCCGATGGACTGCTCCCGGCTTGTGGAAAAAGATCTTCTTGCGTCCATGAGGGATTCCACCAAGGAACACAACGGCTAGTTCTAACAATTCCCTAGTCGTCACGTGGGTGGTCCTTTCGGAGGTAGCCTTGGCAGAGTTTGAGGATGTCGTCCACCCAGTCCTCCTTGAGTTCTTCGTTTGCTGTCCTGTAATGATCTTGTTCAACATATGGCCAGAACTCTCGGAAACGGACAAAGGCAGCGATATCTGGACTTTGAGATGTTTCTGGGATGAGGGCCGAGAAAACAGTTCCCAGCAGAATTTCCAACATATGATGGCGACAGGCCAGATGCAGCAGGTCACGACCAAGGCTTTGCTGCAGTCGAACGCACACTCCACCCTTGGATCCCGTATTCGTCGCCGTTGTGTCGAAGCTCAGCGCTCGAATTCGATCGGAGATAGCCCACTCGGATATAACGGAATGGATGGTGTTTGCCGTAGGCTCCGCTTTGCCGTCAGTGATGGGAACTGCGAGGATCTTCTCCACGCCTTCTCCAGAAACCAGGATCGGCAGTCGGTCCACAACGCCTTCGTTTGTGAGGGATGGCATTAGTTTTCCATCCCAGTGGAGTGTGAGCGGTACATCAGGAGCAAACTTTTCTTTGAGCTCTGCAGCCTTTTCCTGGCGATGACGTTTTCGCTGCCGATTGACCGTGCTCGCGCTGAACGACAATTCTCGAGTGTTCGCTCCAAGCTCCTCCGCGAATGGAAGCAGCACGTGTGCAGCTTTACGGTCACTTATGTTGGTCCGGTCCAGAGCAGCAGAAACTTGCGGGGATAGGATTTTCTTCTGCGATGGTGCACGGCGGGATCGTTTTGGTGGAGGAGATGCTATCACGTCTTGCTCTTCAGGCGAAGAGGACGAGGTCGAAGACTCGAGTTCAACGGTGGCCTGCCTTTCTGTGAACGCTTGACTTTCCTGTGCAGCTCGACTTCCGTCATCGCCCCTCCGCTGCTGTGTCCGTGTCTCTTTTTCCACCCAGGCCCAATCCATACCACCCATCTTCCCCTGCCTGCCCGGCTTCCTCTGAGCTTCAAGGAAGTCACGGTCCTCCTTGATCGTGATCTTGGACATGGCGTCGCGATGTGCTACATCGAACAAATTTTTCAGGCAAGCCACGAAATTGGCTCGGTTTTCCTCAGCTTGCCCTGTTGTCCGGGATTTTGATTTCTTCAATCCGTTGTACTCTTCGTGCAGACGCCGTACTTTCTTGAGGATATCACACGGATCAACGGTCGGAATATTCGCCTTAGAGTACTGATGTTGAACATTGAGTGCCGTCTGCCGAACTGAGAACGTCAAATCACGCGGGTTTAGCTTTGCGTGGTACTGCAAAACACACAGGACTTCCTCACGGTTCGGGAGAACACTCGATGGTAGCTCTTGAGTTGCTGGGGCTCCTACGAGCCATAACTTGTCAGTGGACCTCGTGGAAGACATCTGTAAAAAAGAAAAACTAGTCAATAAACAGAATAATAATAAAAAGGAGAATAAACACGTCAATAACAGGATAAACCAATACTGAAACAACTTAAAACCAAGTCTATAAACAGAAGAAGAATAAACAGGAGAATAAACAAGTCAATAACAGGATAAACCTATGCTGAAACCACATCCTCCCCACAAAACTGTGCCAAGCGGGATCATGCCTTCGTTGCATGGGGTGGTGCAATAGGGACAAACTTTGAAGCGTCTGCGCGACATGAAGATGTCACGCTACAAGACTAAGATTTTGCTGGTAGTGCTTTCTCATCAATACACATGAACTGCCGGGATCCGCGTTAAAATCCGAACACTTTCAATTTTTTGAAGCACCCTAATATATATATATATATATATATATATATATATATATATATATATATATTATATATATATATATATATAATATATATATATATATATATATATATGTATATATATATATATATATATTTAGTAGAAAAAGTTTTTTGGTCTCTCTCTCTCTCTCTCTCTCTCTCTCTCTCTCTCTCTCTCTCTCTCTCTCTCTCTCTCTCTCTCTCTCTCTCTCTCTCTCTCTCTCTCTCTCTCTCTCTTCTCTCTCTCTCTCTCACTCTGTTAAGCATACTGCATTACTACGTCTGGATCTTTGTTTGTGGTCCGTTAGAGCGAGGGTATTTTCCTAAGGGTGTGAAAACATAGGAAAAACACAGGAAAAATTGTGAAATACGTAAATGAGAAATAATCACAAACACAACCAGACCGTGTAGCTATGTTGGGAGGTAAACAGTGACTGGTGCTACATGCTGGATTTGGTACGCTCCTACATGCTGTGAAATAAGTGAGAAATAATTACAAACACAACCAGACCGTGTAGCTATGTTGGGAGGTAAACAGTGACTGGCGCGACATCAGGGATTGGCACACTCGCCCACGACTGTTCGGTACATGTATTAGGAGAGGTAGTAAGTATCCAGGCTCGCTCATTACTGCTTGGAATGCTATGAAATATCATTATTCTAGGTGAATGTAGACATATAATGGCATTTTAATGGCTATTATTCATACATATAATAATAATCATTTTTATTCTCGCCCGGAGGCATACAGACACAACAAAGCAACAAGAACAAGCCAAGGAGGTCACTGAAGTACTAGAGCAAAAACAAACAAAAGAACATAGTTCACATTAGGGGACATAGGATCAAAGTACAGGCACATTAGGGGACATGGGATCAAAGTACAGGCACATTAGGGGACATAGGATCAAAGTACAGGCACATTAGGGGACATAGGATCAAAGTACACAGAAAAGCATACATGGACACCTGTGCTACCCCACATTGTGCACAACCAGCAGACCCAGCCACCGCTGTTGTATAGGTCCACATACATAGGCCGAGCTCTGCCTGACAGAGGTGATGATGGAGTTCGTAGAGAGCTCCACCCTACTCCTTAAGCTGAACACGGAGTGTCGACGGATCACATCCAGATTGTTCACCCTGTTCCTAGCGAAAGCCAGGGACGAGCTGCACCACCTGGGCAGCCCCAGAAGCCTCTTAAGGATGTCATTGTGACAGACCTTAAGGCAGTTCAGAGTGGCCTCCCTGAACCGCGACCACAGCGAGTTGCAGTATATAGAGTAGCAGTGACTCCTGAATAACTCCATCTTCACCTCTCTGCTACAGTAGGAAAATTTCCTCTGTAGAGTATTTCCCACGACAAGAAGCTTGGTGGTCTGCTTGATGATATCATCATCAGTCATGTCGTAGGATATAACATGGCTTAGTATGCAAATCTATCCACAAAAGTGAGGGCAGACCCACCGAGCCATGCTGTTTTGAGGTAATTCACCTGAGTGTGTGCCGGTGATACTACCATGCACTCTGTCTTAGTGGTGTTGTAGACAATGTCATGCTTGGCAGCATACACCTGACACACATTGATAAGGTCCTGCAATGCATCCGCAGTGGGTGCGAGCAGTACCATATCATCAGCATACCTCAGTGAGTTGATGCACCCATCATGTATGTGGCAGCCTGTATCACGAAGGTTGGCACTGAGATCATCCGTGTACACATTGTACAGGTAGGGAGATAAAATCCCCCCCTGCCGAATACCATTGGCAGTACTAAAGGACAGCGAGAGGGAATTACCCCACTGGCTCTCACAAGGCTCAGCCAGTTCTTTCTATATTTTGTATATTTATATTATTGTATCATGAATGGCTAAATAAAATATTTAAACTTAAAAACAACAACTTAACAGTAAATTCCTGGGTAGGGTGTAAGAGTAAAGGGCTACAGAGTGGCAAAAAAGGAGATATGTGTCAAGCTCGAGCTCGAGTTTGACAGACCTACAAAGCGATCCTAAGCAGCAGAAGAGGTCACAAGAAGAACAACAACAAGCCCGACACAGGCAGTGGCTGTCAAAGGTATCGCTTATTATCATGACTATTTCTCATTATTATGTATAATATATGGTTGTGATGAGCTGTCCTATACACGTGTCACTATTTAGGTCAGTGTAGCACCGTGTGTCGCCTTAAATAAGGGTGATTTAGGGTGTTGAGGTGACAGGGAGACAGTCTTGCAGCGACCACGCCATAACACTTAATAGTCACTATTTTAAACAATACACACCTTCTACCACTAAATCACTAACAACACAGGCTCCTTCATTATACACACAAACCTCAATTTCCCGGACTAATAGGGGGGAGCACTGGGGAGAGATGCTCGAAAGAGTTACGGGCCCGTAAGTATTACCCTAAGGGACTTTTACCTCGTAGCGCCTCTAAGGGAGATGCTCAAACCGTTTTCTCACTTGCTACGGGACCGCGAGGCTAAGGGTGGTCGGGAGCACCCTTAATTCCCTAAGGGAGTGAAATTTGAAGCGGCTAGAGATCAACAAACAATAAATTACAAGTTGTATCACTATACTTTATGTTTATTGTGTATTATAGAGCCATTTCATGCTTGCCTGTTTGAAATGTGATGTGTTTATTGCTTCATTGACTCCATATATATCATATTTAACATACAATACCTATAGTACTTGTAGTAAATTCATATCAGGGCAAACCTATATATTAAATATATATATCGGTCGACTTCTTGAATCAAAACGTATAGTTCATCATACAAGTTTGGCCGCTATAATGATCCGGTGGTGGTGGTGGTATCAAATGTCTGACGTACTAGTACACACGCACGTATACACACAAGCAAGGATATTATAAAGTTATACTATCCTTGCACACAAGTGTCACGTGTGTCACAGTGAGGTGTTAGCCCCCCGTGTGTCTTGTCTGACCTAAAGAGCGAACGCGCAGTTATTGTCCACTATAACAGAGTACCGCCAGGGCCACTGATACGGCATACGTACGGCGCGGGCCAGCAGTGGTCTATAGATACTAATTTCGGGCACGCGAGACTCGAACCTATGATCAGCGCATCAAGGTATACCCTGGGTACGTCTCTGTAGTAATCAGTGGGAGAATATTACGCTGAAAGGCTAATGTGGCAGCTATGTATTATCGTAACATTCTGGTGATAGTGAGCTAAAATCTGCCCTATTTCGGAAATCAGCCGATCTTAGCTCAACACCGGCAAACATAGTTTTTAGGTTTAGGTTAAGTTATGTTTAGGTCTGGTTTAGGTTAGGTAAGGTTTATGATAGGTTTGTGTTAAGTTTTGTAGAGTTATTTAGGTTAAATAAGCGTCCGCGGGACGATTTCCGAAAGAGGCCGATTTTAGCACAACAGCGGCATTTGAAGTCTTTAAATTTATTTATCGGGCTCCCTGACAGCTGAGAGCATGATGATTGGCTAGATAAAGCCGCGTCATGCGAGGCGCTGCTCTGTGATTGGTTAGCAGAATTTCCTCACACATATCCCTAGAATATCCCTATATTCCCCACCCAGAGGCCACCGATAACCGTACGGGAGTGACGGCTCAGTACGAGCATCTCCCTCAGCCCACCCTCGTAAGGTTATTGTAGCCCTACACTCATAAGTTGTCCCTTACGAGGGATTTTCGAGCATCCCTGCCCTGGTCCGGGAACCGCAAAAGTCCGGGAATCGCAAGTAAAAAAATTATATATATATATATATATATATATATATATATATATATACCGTATTTGCCGGCGCATAAGACGCAGTTTTTTCCCTTATAAAGGAATGCAAAGTTCACCCTGCATCTAATGCGGCCATATTAGCGCATGAGAGGTCGGGCAGAGAATGCAGAACAGCCGGTGGTGTATTACTAAAGGGGTCTGGAGTGATCTGTGTTGAGCAGTAGTCCACTGAACATAAATTTGTAACTGTGTTATCAACAGTAATGCATAATACTAAGAAAAGGTTGGAGTTTAAGAGAAAAAATGAGCTGGGGCAACAAGATAGCGATTGTTGCTGCCAAGATGGTCGTGTCAGATGTAAACATCATCCACCCCCTTCTGCTGCTCTCCATTGTAAAACGTCTGATATCTCAGGTCTGCCGCTTCACCTGGGATACTTCACTCGGCGACGCCCTCCGCGCACCCACCATGGGTCATTACCGCTCAGACTCCTCCCCGCACCCATGGAAAAGACAAACATCCCGCATATTAGATGTCGCCTTAACCCGCATTCGACTCGGGCCACACAAGTTGACACAACAGTTGGAAGGAGATGATAGAAGGGAGGCAGAAAATGGTGATGGATTTTTCGCTGGAATGGGTATTGTAGATAAATGGAATAGTGAAACAAAGAGCGGGGTAAAGTTTTATTTGAAGGAATGTGAGCGGTGAGAGGGAGGTGTAGTATCTTGGGGAGTCTGTCTATACACACAAGGATGGAGAAAGGGCATCCTGGCTTTGTAGTTTATTTGACGGCGAGTCATTGTACAACGTGGGGACAAGAGGTGCGCGGTGTGTGTCTCTGTGTGTCCTGTGGCTGACTGAATTACCTGGCTGATGTTGCAGTTGTGTCGGCAAGGACAAGTCAGGTCAGCGTCAGGTCACCCTCGAATCCTGGTCCCAGACAGTGGGGTGGCCTAAGCCGATGCAGGTGTGTATGTGCGTGTGTGTGTTAGCGCCGCTACAGTGGTAAGCAAGGTGGGATAGGAGACAGCATAGTCCTTTGTACCACCTCGACCCCTCAATCCTCACCCCTGTACCTCTATGGATAAGGAAACTGTATGAAAGAGTGCTAGTAAAAAGACTGCAACGGTACTTATAGACGGGACAAAAGTCTTCCACACGGTACACCAAGACCAAGACCCATCACGGCACCACACCGTCCGCCTCAAGGCCGAATCACACCATACCATCATGGTGACACGGCACCGTTTCATCACATCCGTTACAATTTCTTACATTCAAACAAATAGACGTGTTACACTAAACGGTGCGCCGCCGTCACGGCTCCAATACATCACCGTACTGTCACGTAACGGTTTCTGGGAAAGAGTATTTTAACGTTATGAGACTGTGCCGTGCTGATAATTGTCGTTTTCTCAAGGCTTTATGTACCCAAAACAGTGTCTTTTAGAGTTCAACTCCTCTTCTTCATCCAACAGAAGTGCTATTAATGCAAATTTCTTCAACCATAGCCTCTTGAGGCACCATCTCTGCTTAGAGGGTCAGCAGGAACTGCCAAGAATGACGGAACCGTGACGAATAGTGTGAATACAAGGCACGGCTGACTGAACGCTGCCATGATTTCAGAGTGTGAACCAGCCTTCACCTGTACCTTACTGAAGAAAACTAATCAACCCTCGCGACTGTGATAGATTCATAGGTGTAAGCAGGGCAAATATCGTCGATCCTGACAACGGTGCCCTTCAACAACTACAACAATAACAACAAGGTAGAGATGGTTACCTTACAGTGTTACCTAAATATCTTCTATAAAAAATTTTGTTATTGGGCAACCACCGATTTTGAGGCCAAAACTTAGTCCTGAATAGTTTTCTTGTGTTTTGAATTAATCTGGCTCTCGTTTTTGTCGGAAATCAATGTTTGTTTACACGTGTGTGTGTGTGGGGGGGGGGGGGGGGGGGGGGGGGGCAACCTGCCGCTCCAGGTTCGCCCCGCAAACATTGCTACGATTCACACTGCCATATTATGGGTAATTTTCGTTTTTTCGCTATCATCTGTTACGAAACCAAACCCCACCTCTAACCTAACCTAATCTGATTTAACCTAACTTAACTTTCTGGCTGAAATAACGGTAGATTTTTGGTACTACGTGTAGTGCCATTATTATTCAATTGCGCCATGGGAAATGGGGCTCACAATACTCAGAATGAAGAAAGCTACACGATGATGTAGGTAAGAATCCTAGGACTTTTGAAAGCCCACTACCAAAATAATACCAATATCTATGCAAATTTTCCATAAAGTCTAAACACATAGCAGAAAAGCAACAAAGGCATACCTACAACATTAAATCTAAGCTATATGTCATAGGTAGCAAAATATTAGAATATCAATACGTAGGGGCATCCTGTAATATATTATGACCGATTTTGGTTACCCTGTCATTCCCTTGACATTTTAACTAGTATAATTTTTCATTCACATTCACTGCAATGTGAATATTGTATTTAGGTACATGCTCATAATCATTTGCTTTCCCTTACAAATCCCTTTTTTTTTTTTACTTTTGATATATTTACGATTTTTTTTTTCCCCTCAAAAACACCAATATTTTTGTTTTCTCAAAACCTCCTTGTAAAATAGGGGTGCGTCTTATGCGGAGGTGCGTCTTATGCGCCGGCAAATACGGTATATATATATATATAGTCCGATGCCATTACCCTCCCCCGGACGTTTATCCTACTCTAGTCTTTACTGTCCGGCAACCGACAATATCAACTACCCCGCCGCAGACTTTTACATCCGCTGAGCATGCAGCCACCTGGCGGGAGGCAGCAGAAAGTGTTCAATAGTCTCAAGAGACGTTCCTGCACCAGGGGCAGTGGGGGTCAGGGGACTAACGGAGGCTGTGCAGGTGAACCGCGAGTGTCGTGTGCCCAAATGTAAACAATACGACCGCTGAGCATGCTGCCACCTGGCGGGAGGCAGCAGAAAGTGTTCAATAGTCTCAGAAATGTTCTTGCACCAGGGGCAGTGGGAGTCAGGTGACTGACGGAGGCTGTGCAGGTGAACCGTGAATGTTATGTGCCCAAATGTAAAAAATACGACCGCTGAGCATGGTGCCACCTGGCGGGAGATGCGGACACTGACCAGGGGTGACAGGAGACGCTCGGACCGCCGGACAACTTGGTCAATTTACGACGAACAGGACCAGGCATTTCAATGTGGAGGGAAAGAAAAAAAAAATAATTGCCCGAGACTGACATATCCCCGGACCTCGGATTTTGTCCGGCAAATCCAATATCCGGGAAATCGAGGTTTGTGTGTATATCTTAATATCTGATACATCAAAACTCCTTAAAACTCAAGCATTCCAAAATAAAATGAGAAAATAAAAAATTCTGTTGAGTTGACAATTCGAGCGGCGATAAGTGGTCTGGCATGTCATTCTTGCCCGCAAATTTGTCACGCAAATGGAGTCCGTTAAATCCGAAGTCCGTTAAACCGAGGGTCGACTGTATATATTATGAGCAAGGAGAGGGTGATCAGAGGGCCATAAGCCAGTGATAAAGACACAGCGAGCATACACAGAGGTGTGTAAGTGTATGCTACGTGTGCTGGTGACAGTGTTATTTGCTTACAGTGATTATGGCTCTGCTGAAGAGCTAAATATTACTTGCAAGGAGTGTGTTGTGAGTGAATTAGTGCGTTGCGATGGTGGGGCGACAGCCTTCGTCCTGCCTTATCGCTAGGCTGAGGTGGGAGTTGACTGCCATCCCTCATACTGTACCGGCGTACTGCGCAAACAATTTTGTGCCTTCTGTTCTGTGGCGCATGATGCTCTGTGCCATTCCTTGATTACTATGGCGAAACAACGGCCTCCACCAGTGGCCGAGGCCCGGCTGGTTGCTGCTATGGACGATGTACAGAGGTTCATCTTCAGCATAAGGAGAAAGATCATTGGTTGACCAAGTTGCCCATTTGCCAACAACTTGTCAGTAGAGTACTAAGTCAATTTTTAAAGTTAGATTATAAAATTATTTTATATTTTTATATCATAAACGTAGTTTTTCAATTAATATTTTTTGTCATATTTCCCTTGACCTTGATGACCTGCCTCATCCTCCGTGGCATGGAATCAGCAATTCCATGGAATCATGGAATCAATCATGGAATTCCGCAGCAATTCTGATGACAGAGGCGCTCTGTTCGATTTTTGTGAGGGCCCTGGCCTTGTCCTCTCCCGTCATATGCTTCGAAGCCATCCTGGACAATCGTTGGTGGTGTGGGGGGTGGGGGGGGGTCAAAAAGTAGTGTGATGCAGTAAAATGAGCGTGGCTGGGGGGTGGAGCGGCACCCCTCCCATGACAACGTCTGGCTCCGCACTGAATGGCTGAGCTGCACACAACCTGTCTTACTAACGGAGTACTACTGTCAGACGTACGATAAAACTGTTAAAAATTAACTGCGTTCTTTGAAACAAAGAAAATAATGTTACATATTTTCCATGTAACATTTTTTTTGCGCAAAATGTACCACATTTTTTTTGCGCCCACTATACAGTAAAAGCCTTATAACTCTGCACGATAGGGGCTCTGGCCCTTGCCGAGTTATTCAATGTGCCGAGTTATGCAATGTCCTCCTCTGATATGGGTGTAAAAAAAAAAAAAAAAAAAAAAAAAAAAATCAAGTATAGACGTCCAGCCTCTGGCCCCTTTGCTTTTGGCTCAGTTCTTGCGGCTGGAACGTGACAGCGAGCCACTTTCCAGCCAATTAACTCATTACGTGAATTACTCATTAAAGGCTTGTTCTATGCAAAAAGTTTGTTATACAGACCCCCATTGATTTTGACAGCACTACTTGGATGTCGAATGTCAGCTCAATCCGACAATAATTAGGAGTACTTTACGCTAATTACTCATTAAGGGCTTGTTTTACGCAAAACAATTCTTCCGACGACCCCCATTGATTTTGACAGCACTACTTGCATGTCAAATTTCAGCTCAATCCGACAATAATTAGGAGTAGTTATACACTTTTTGGCAGAAACTTGGTTCCACGGGTCTTATGGTAAGCGACAGTCAATAAATGTAATTACAGTACTGTAAAAGCATAAAAACTACACTTACCAGTGAACGGGTAGCAGCAGGCATATATATACTCGTAATCCAAGGAGAGGGGAGCCTTGTTGTAACATGTAGAAGATGTTAGGGGGACTCAGTGCATTTTAACACTGGTATCACTTTAATCACTGTATAATCACAATTCTGTACTGTATTGTATACAGTGCTGTACCTGTACAACTTAATTTTACATCACTTGAGCACTTAGTTACTGCAACACTATGCCCTGTCCATTAACTCTACCTTCGACTGCGAGTGCATGGGAGGACACAGGGGGGCGGCATGAGCCTCTAATTACAGGAGTCACTATAACAATCCTGCCTGCGCCACCATGGGTGAGGGCCAACCATCACAGCCTTCGAGTCTCTCTTCGAGCCTCCAGGGCCTACCATCCCACCCCTGGAGCTCACTGCCTACACGCGCTATAGGCATAGATGTGTGTGTGTGTGTGTAAAAAAAAAAAAAAAAAAACTTTGCCTTGCCGAGTTATATCAAATTCCGAGTTATACAGTGCCGAGTTATAAGGCTTTTACTGTATATATATATATATATATATATATATATATATATATATATATATATATATATATATATATATATATATAATATATATATCAATAATTATTGCTTTAAGTGATTTAGTAAATAATATATAAATGTACTACCACAAAGTGCTTTACCTCTATTTTTGCACTATATGCAGAGAAAATATCACATATTGGTTTGCGGATTTGCAGACTTGCGGTTGCGGAACGTAAGGATTGGGGTTTGCGGATTTTCGTTTGCGGTGCACACCTCTGGTCTTTGTGCTCCCTTTGTGTGCCATAGGTGACTAAAAGGGATGTGGGCAAAGAGTTTATATTCTTTCCCATGACAACAAAAAGTAGAATTTTTGTTTGTGTGTGTGTATGTGTGTATGAATGTGCCACCCCACTTATTTGGGAGAAGGTGGAACTGTATGAAAATTGTATTAGCAAGTTGTGGATCAGTTGGGCTCATTAGTATCAGTACCTTTTACATAAGAACATAAGAAAATAAGGAAGCTACAAGAGGCCGTGAAACGGTAGTTCCTGTGTAATTTTTGTTCTTTTAGCTTTAAGAGTATACAACTAAGCTTAAAATTGGAAAATGTATCATGAAGTGTTACTATATAGATGGCTAGAAAGAGATTGTGGTGATGGGAAGTTTACTTACTGGTGATTGTTAGTGAGGAGAGGACAAATAGATGTCAAAATATGAGGAGAAAATGAAGACGATGAAGAAGAGGAGGAGAAGGAAATGATGATCATGAAGAGAAAGAATTATAATGATGAGAAGGAAATGATAACGAAGTGGATTTAAAGCTATTTTAACACTAGTGGATTCTGGAGGAGGCAGCCAGGGCCAGGTCACTGGAGGGCCAGGGCCAGGCTCACCTGGAAAGAAAAGAAATATATAGTTTGGCCCCTTCCCAAAAAATGTATACAATCCTTGATCCCATTTTTTTTCATCGAAACCTTTGCATGCACATACACAAAAGATCAATATTTTGTGATGCTCATGCACAGGATCGTTACTTTAGCCAATTAGTTATTACTATTTGTGCTAAAAGGGTATACTACAATTATGCTAGACAATCTAGTACCTACAGTATACTAGACCACAGTAGACTCGGACATCTGGTTACTGGATCCCCCAAAAATACGTATTTCCCAGGCAATCTGGTAACTTGGCCAGCCCCCAAAACTTTTCCCAAGACCCACCCCTGCATTTTAATTATCCTTAGGGAAAAGCCATCCAAATAAATACAAAGATGGGGAGAATAATAAGAAAAATAGAAAAGTATTGATGACAGCAAGGATAGTGTTAGTGATGATATTAACCTGTCCTTGTCTTCCTTCTTGTTCAGGTGTTCAGCCCCGGGGACTTTGTGTGCCGGAAAGGTGATGTCGGCAAGGAAATGTACATAGTGAAGCGAGGAAGACTGTCGGTGGTGGGAGACGACGGCAAGACTGTTTATGCCACACTTGGGGCGGGCAGTGTGTTTGGAGAGGTGAGAAACTATGCTTTGTGAGAGCAGAGAATAAAGTTTCCTTGCCACTCTCTTGCTCTGCCTCCAGTCAAGGGTGTCTGCTGTAACTCTTCCAAGGGGGGGCACAAGAGGATATACACTCACTATTATATTTATTACTCAAAACTATAGTACTCCTGTGTCCTCAGTCAGTGGGGGGGGGGGCAAGTTACCTATTTAACCTCCACCCCCCCCAAAAGAAAAGAAGATGGTTATGCCTTCAGTACCTTACTGAGGCATTGGTAGTGACTGATGTCAAGACTTGTCCACATTAAGCCCCATCACAGGGTGTCAAGAATGGAACAAACATGGGTATTATTCGTTAAGAGCAGAGACGAGATTGCAGAGTTTTATTCCTCACTTTTCAATCTCCAAGACAAATCTTAGTAGGACACCTCAGAGCATATTTCATTGGAAACCTTTTCTGTTATAGATAAAAATTACATTGTAGTTATGGTAAGGCAAGGCAGATCACATGTAGATAATCAAGACCACAGGTCCACAGCATTGCATACTTTAGTACCTATTGTTCAACACCTTCCTTCCTTGTAGGTGTCAATCCTTAACATTGCTGGGAACAAGACTGGCAACCGAAGGACAGCCAACGTGAGGAGTGTTGGCTACTCTGACCTGTTCTGTCTCTCCAAGAATGACCTCTGGGATGCCCTCACTGAGGTGAGCTTGGCACAGGTTTTAGGACATGAGTGAATAGAAGATGTGATCCCTATCTTGGTGCAGTGTGATCTTGTATTGCACATTATAGTATACTCTTGTGTTGTAGTAACTCAAAAGAATACTTGACTTCACTTCATTAGATAATGCTCGTTAGTCAAGACTCCTTTCTATAATGTCTTTGATATAGAAACTGTGATGTGTGAAGCAATGAAGGAACAAAGTGAGAAATTATGACATAGAGTTGATTGAGTGATAGCTGACTGGTTTGCTAGAGCCAATCACCACAGTGAGTGTTACGTTCCCGGCAGTATCCCGAGGCAAAAAAGTCCCTGATGGAACGTGGCCGCCAGCTGCTGATGAAGGATGGCCTGCTGGACGAGGAGGGGCTGAAGGCAGCACAGGAGCAGCAGGAAACCTTATCAGAAAAGGCAAACCGCCTTGGTGAGTCATTTTACCCGCAAAGAGAGTAAGAGGCCAGACATGTTAGAGCTAAAGATGTTTACAGTTGGCCCTCATTGAAACATATTAGAGAAAAGTGTAAAAAGTATAGTTTCAGGCTCAAAGACAGTTCTATATCGTGATATGGAGGTGCAGTAAGCTGTTGTGTGACATGCTGTGTGTTGCTGTGTTGGACAGACTCGGCCATTGACACACTCAACACCCGGCTGGCGAGGCTGCTGGCGGAATACTCCAGCACGCAGCAGAAGATGAAACAGAGGCTCACCAAGATGGAGAGGCGGCTGGAGTTTGATTCAGACGTCACCGTGCCCACCTCACCCAGACCCAGCCCCAATTTCACCATGTCTCCCAGGTAACCAGTGAGCCAGGGACTCAAGTAAGATGGTTGGTGAGGTAATCAAGTAGTGTGGCAGCAACTTCTTGACTGAGGCTGGTGTAGACTTGTCTTCTGGAGGGTAATGGTGTGGTCTTGGGGCTTCAAGGGAGGATTTTTCAGCTTTTAAAGCTCATGAAGCAGCTACATAAATTCAATGCAAGCTGTTACTTTTTTTCTGGGCGCAATTGATTTGGTGTCATAGTGGTAACTTGTATATGCATGTTTTGTTTCATTGTTGTGTATCTTTGACACCAATAGCTTTCTTTACAAGTATAGCAATTACTTCTATTAGAGGTGGACCGAATGTCCGCAGCCGCAGCCGCGGATATCCCCATCGTTTTTATCATCCACATCCGCATCAATGGATGCAGACATTAATTGGCTACGTTGAATAACTAGATACTGTACGTACATGTACATAACAGCTGGGAAGAGAGAGAGAGAGAGAGAGAGACTCACTCACTTGCCCAAACCTGTTGGACTGGTGTTGTGTCTGCGGGTAGCGGGCTGTCACTTGTAGGAAATCAGTTGCGTTAGAGTGCTTGCGTAGTGGTAACACAGATAATTGAAACTGTAGCAAAATTTGATTAGTATATTCTTGTTGCCCCTATTTCTTGACCCCTTCACGCCCAGATCTTTCCTTTACTATAAAAAATTGTCAGTTGTTAGCCATAAAACTACAAAAGGTAACTTAATATACCAAATTAGTTAGTCAACAAGGATACTAAACAGGTCATATCTATAAAATATTGCTTATATTCACTGAAAGTCGTCTAATGGTACCCAAATAACAATGGAAATTACGTTCTGGTCATCAAGGGGTTAATAGTATATTAATGATACATTTTTACTAATATCTTAGCATCCTTAAATTTTAAATCTTTACCTTTACCATAAATTTCAATAATTTGTGGCTAAAACTCTTGATGGCTAGAAATATCCGCATCCGGATCCGCAAATATTGGAAATAAATCTTCGCATCAACATCCGCATCCTCCAATAGTAAAAACTTGACCTCCGGTCCACCTCTAACTTCTGTCATGTAGGATGTGTTGCCAGTACTTCATGAAATAACAAGAATGATTTTGATCCAAATAGTGATAATGACACTAAATTTCCCATTTTCCAATACAATAATTAAATATATGAATATACAAATGAGAAATATATGAATACACACTATTTTCTATTTAGTATGTGATGAACGGCTCAAGGAAAGCCCAAGCACTTTTTTCACAAAGTACCAGCATGAATTTGTTCACCTCACTGATGCACAGCCACACCCAAGCCCTACACACAGTCTTCCCAGCAGCAGCAACAACACCCCACCTTGCACTAGTCCACCACACTATGGATTATGGTTCTTGCTTACAGAGGCAGTTGTTGCCCCTCACCATTCCACCTGGGAGCTGCCCCTCCCCTGCAGCACAGAGAGCACTCCTCTGCTGCTTCCCACACTGGGGAGGGTGACTGCCCCGTCTCTGGCTCATTCATTCTTCAGAATTTGTACTCAAGCCTCCATCCCCTCACTCCTGCTGCCAGCACACCGCACCCACCCACCCAGCAGAGCACCTCCCTTCCCTTTGCTGCACGCAACACACATGTGCCTCCGTCACCCCTGCGCAGGGACACTATATAGTGCCCTTGTCTCGCCGTCACGGCTGTTGAATCATCCGCTGCTGTTTCTTCACTAAAGTTTTATTTAGAAAACATTTACGATGCATGAGTTGTTTTGTGCACTTCACGAAAAAGTATGCAATCTTCTCTTTGGTAATTTGCAGCACGTAGTACATTTTTCATCCATGCAAATGTTTGGTGACTTGTTACGTGGGCCACCCTTGAGGCACTGCTCTGTCTGCGTGCCACGTCTGTGTGTCAGGTTCACCACTTCTTCTTTTGTTGAATGAAAATAAGGTTAAAGACCTTATTTGCCCCCAATAATTCCTTATTACTTGTCTCAATATGTCACGGCTGACAAATACTGACTTGATGTCTGTTTTGTTGAAATTCAGTTTATGTTCCTGCACAAACTTCAAGTATGTGATAGCTTTTTAAGTTAAATAAGTTTACATTTCTGTATTTGACAAGCAAGATTAATTCTCAAAAAGTATTGCTGCTAAGTGTAAAAGGAACCTTCATATCAGGCTCTGGGAATAAGCTGTAGGGCCATTCATTGTTATCTTTGTGATGCAACCAACGCACAAAGGCTACACATTGTTATTACTGTTCTCTAATGGAGGGAAAATGTGGCGGACAAGCACACCAAAACGAGAGGAAAAACTCTTCCTCACTTTCCCTACGAGGTGGTAAATTAGGCTGTTAATATATTTTTTTATTTGAATTGTGTGTGTGTGTGTGTGTATGTGTGTGTGTGTGTGTGTGTGTGTGGTGTGTGTGTGTGTGTGTGTGTGTGTGTGTGTGTGTAAGTATTTGCCAACTGTTATCACAAACTGTACTTATCACTTTGAACTTTCCCCTTCAGAATTCCTCTTAGACAGGTAACATTGTACTGAGTATTGTTAATATATCACCAGAAAGCATCTTCCTCTTCCTGATTTACAAATCTTTTCTTTCATATAAATCATCAAATAAGTTCTACTCTTTGTCATATAAGAAAAAGCAAGTGTCCTTTTCCTGAGTAGAATATCTTTGCTTTCATTATGAATAAGTACCACACATAGAAGTTGTATTTCTTACATTGTGATTGTTTCCTTCATGAGACGGTTACTGCTTACTGATCTCAATTTGTTGATGGTGATGATTATAGTCATTAGAATTATTGGTTCTTTTGTCAGTATGAATAGCATATAGTCGTCATGAAGTCATCAGTGTTACTTGTCATTACAGCATCATCATTTTGTTGCAGCATCTTTATACTATCTGTCAAGGCATTTTTTTATACTATTGTTGTCATTTTAAACAGAGAGGTCTTACAGGTAGAGTACAGGGTGACAAGCCAACACCTCCTGGCTCGGTCTGCAGTGCCCTGCCAGCCATGGTCAGCCAGCTAGGTCATGCTGGGCTGTTATGAAAGATTCTCCTTTTTTCTTGCAGCATCTAGTTACATGTTTGTGAAAGTAGATGACTCAGTTTTTTTCTTCTCTTTTTGCATTCTACGAAGCAGGCCAAGGGCAGAAAAAACATGCAAAAAGCCCACTTAGGTGCCATCCCTCAAAAAGCTATCAGTAAAAGCATGCCAGAAGAGTTTGTCAATTTAGGTTGTGAGTTGTCTTGATACTCCTCTTTTAAAGAGTGCAAACCATAGAGAGGTGAAAATATGGAATCAGGAAGAGAGATTCAGATGACCCGTGAAAGAGGTGAAAGACTGATGAAGACATTGATTAACTCTTCCATATGTAAGATGGATAAAATAAAGATGAAAGTAAGTAGAAAGTCTTGTGCAGCAAGGCCGAGGGAGGGGGGTAGGTATGCAGTTAGCAAGTTCAGAAGAGCAGCAACCATGAAAATGACGGTAGAAGATAGAAAGAAAAGTAATATTGCTGCGATGTTTGTGAAGAGTTTGAGAGAGTGAAGACAGTCAGGTTTAGGAGGGGAGTTGATGAGACAAAGAGCTATTGAGTCCACCCTGCTTAGGAGAACTGTGTGAGTGGATCTCCCTAGAGTATGAGAGGTGTTCTTCATACATAGGCAGGTAAGGCAAAACAGAACACCTAACTTCATAGAAGCTGTTATAGCAAGAGATGAGCTAGGAAATTTGCAGTTGAGATTTTTAGTAAAGAACATCCCAAGAATATTTAGTATGGAGGAGGGAAACAGTTGAGTGTCACTGAGGAAGAGGGAATAGTTATCTGAAAGGTTGTGTTGAGCAGATAGGTGAAGGAATAGAGTTTTTGAGGCATGTAGTTAGACAAAAATGGTAAAGTTTGAGCAGGCAGGATGGAAGCACAAACGCACAGTTCTTGAGGAAAAAATGAAGGACTCCACGCCAAGACCGTGAGCCTTCCGGGGATCAAGGTCAGAGACAGCATAGAAAATGTTATGATGAAGAATCTCAATATAAAGCTTGATGTAGTCAGTGGTGAAGGTGGAACAATCCCAAAAACATCTAAAGTGGAATTCTAAGCCAAGAGTTCAGCTACAGAAATAGATCAGACACCAGCCATCAGGGGGAAACAAGGGAGATCAAGATTTAAAATGTTTGGGGATATTTTTGTCTTGGTGCCAGAAGTCACGCGAGAAGTTTAAACAAGAAATATTTTGACATTTCCTGTTAATTAAAGAGTTTTTAGCAAATTGAAAAACAGATTTGGCATGATAACTGGCATAAATATAAAGGGTATGAGTTTCAGGAGATAGATGGATACGGCACGATGTGTGAGCCGCCTCTCTATCTTGGACGGCAGGAAAACAAGCCGAGTTAAACCAAAGTTGACGGGTTGCAGGATAAGAGTGAGTGTGTGGAATGTATACTTCCTTTTTTATGTGCTCTGCAAAAAGAGATACGTCTCTGACATGAAAGCAGTAAGCATTCCATCGAAAGTCAGAGTAGTATTGCCTGTGGTCTTCCCTCTTCCCAGATTCATAATGCCAGAAGCACAGTGCTTAGAAAGGTCTCAAGATGGCACCACAGCAATATAACAAGATACAGAAATAAGATTGTGATTGAAGGAGCCAACGGAGAGAATAGTTCAGCAGAATAAGCTGAAGGGTTAGAGGTTAGGAAAAGGTCAGGAATGTTGTGTGTATCTCTAATAAGACAGCAGGAATACGGGTAGGGTGCTGCACCAGCTGCTCCAGGTCATGAAGGATAGCAAAGCTGAAGGCTTTTTCACCAGGTTGGACAGTGAAAGTGAGTGATAAACAAAGCTAGTGAGAACATTGAAATCCCCAAGAATGGAGATTTCAGCAAAAGGAAAATTATGTAGAATGTGTTCCACTCAGAAGTTAAATAGTGAAATAATTATACATAGGTAGTCTGAGAAGTTAGGTGAGATACACAGCATAGATAAATTAAGTTAGAGAGTGACACTGAGGCTTAAGCTAGATGACGGAAAGAAGATTCTGAAGATTCCAGGCCATGGGCACGAGAGCAAGGGCTATCGTTGTGTATATTTATGCCACAGCCAAGCAGCTTGGGTTTAAAAATGAAGATAAAGAAAGTAGAAGGGAACAGAAAAGGGACTGGTCTTAGTAGTCCTACAGCTGGGTTACAATGAGGAAAGGAGGATGAGGCTTAGAGGAGGAGAGGTAATGCCTTATAGACTGAACATTATATCTATGACCACCCATGTTGCAGAAATTTATATAGAGAGTGTTAAGAGGAAGTATGAAGACACCTGGTGTTGTCACCCTCAGTGCCGGCTGACCTGGGCACAGTTTTGGTCCCCTCATCTTCCAGAAAGGATTCACCTTGAGAATGTTTCTTATGTCGCCTAATGTTTTAATACCTTGTCAATGGTTCACTAGTTTATGTGGTCTGATCTGCCTGTTTACTCGGATGTGTGGCTGGCAAGGCACTGACACGATTACACGAGCCTCTTCCTGATTGATAGCTGAACAATTTGCCTGTTTGAAAATTTTAACTCTAGAGAATCACGTGCTACTTTTAGGGGAAGAAACTAGTAAATAAGCACTTGGATGATGACTTCTGTAACTATTTATCGTTTATTACCAAGGCTGTGTTGATGAACTACTTTATTGCAAGAGTGATTTGAATGCACTGACATAATATAATTTTGTTCTGTAGAGCTAAAGATCTACATTGTTATGATGATTTCCTCTGTAGACATCAGTTTCATGCTTGATTTGTGAGCTGATATATCCTATGATAAAGTTAAGGTAACTTTCTGACATGCCTTTGAAAGTGTATTCCTTAGGGTTATGCAATCTTAGACATGAGTGTGAGATCTTGTTACATTTACCACTTATGGTAGACCTCCTGCGCCGCCAAGGAATACATTGATAATACAAGCACTGTAGGTCAAGAGGCATACATTGGTTTTACAAATATGAAATAAATATATATGAATATATATTAATGTATGTTGAATGTTATATGAAAAATTTGAACTATATATTTTGCACAGAGCACACCAAGCCTTGTCTTTGTATATATACATATATGAATATACATACATTATATATTAAGTAACAAAAGGTCACAAACAGTACAGGTGAGATGATGTGCTCGTCTCGCACAATATCAGTTGTACAATCACGTTGCTGTTGTCGGCTAATTTACATAAGCTCTGAGCATTTCTTATAAAACACCAAGATTCCGTCCGTAACAAGCTTATAAAGCATATGTGGTGGTTTTATTCTCCCTGCCTCACCAAGGGAAGGAATTAAGGATGCAAACAGTTCAATGGTTGCTATTTTCTCTGACTTTTTAACAAAAAGCATCACTCACTGGATGGAAACTGTAGTGTTGCACTTGTATTTGTACCATTGGTCACTCATCAGGGTCAAAGGCAGAAGAACAGATTAGTGTTGAGACAGGCACTGCAACACTAAATAATGCAACACTCTGAATGCTGAAAATTCACAAGCATTTAAATCTCAAGTAAATCCTTTCTACTTAAGAAAGTTTCAATAAGTTGACCTTTTTTTCTGCCCTGCTGTGCAGTGTTCATGTTGAGGTTTTAGCTGCCTTGCTCTCCTGAGGCAATCAGTCATACTGTCTACACAATAATGATGATAATGATCTCTTTTATTCCCCAAAAAGGCATTTTCCCAAACATTTGAGATGGCGCTAAACGCATACTAAATTATTCACAAACAATTGAAATAATGTGCATATCCTACATATGCAGTATGTAATAACATTTTGGAGTTGGACTTGAAATCTATATAAAATTGTAGATTCATGTTAATGATGATAATGATAATCTTACTGATCTATTCTATTTCTTATAATCTTACTGATCTATTCTATTTCTTATTAATCAATTAATTTCTTGACACCCGTCGCCTCCGTGGTGTAGTGGCTGGCGCGCCAAGCTATGAATCTGCGGGCCCTGGTTCGAATCCGGGCCAGGGCAAGTTGGCGACCAGCCCAACCAGTTGTTCATCCTTCCTTTTGGGGTTGGTGGATAAATGGGTACCTGGGGAAAGCTGGGGAAGGTAACTGGTAACCCGGATGTCAACCTAAGCCCTGTGTCCCGGAGTACGGGGTTCCCTCTCACCACAGGCTCAAAGGTTAATGCGATGGAGATGAGCACCGAGGCCTGGCGCAGCATAGTGTATGCTCCCATCTTTACCTTTAATACCTTACACCCGTTTACCACCTTTCATAAGAAGAACATAAGGAATCTATAAAGCCCTGTCCAGAAAAGCGGGCATGCCCGGTGTGCGGGCAAATTCTACAGGGCATACCCGTGAATGTTGTCCACATGGCCAAATTGATGAATTGGCGGGCGTGCCCGACGATGCCAGTAGGTTGTGGAGTTTGGTACGATAAACATGGCACTCAGTATTACTGAGAGGAAGAAAGTATTGTGTAGACATCGCAAGTTCTTGATGTGAACAGTGTTACAACGACGTGGGATGTGGGAAGCAAGCCTGCTATGGGTACACAATGTTAACTTAGTCTGGCAGCGTCGAAGCTCCTCAAGCCACCGGGTACCGCCTGATCATTTCGCTCAACGGGGGCTCAGGCAGTTTGAAGGTTCGTCAAATGTGCCCGATAATGGGCCTGCCCGCTGATCAGGCCCGCTCGTCTGGACAGGCCTTTAGAGGCCAGGAGACCTACACGTGGTAGTTCCTGTTACTTAACACTATCTACATCTATACTTTTATATAATGCTTACATCCCCATCCATAAATGTATCTAGTCTCCTTTTAAAACTCCCTATTGACTCCACACTAACTACCTGATAACTGAGTCTACTTCAATCATCTACTACCCTATTTGTTAACCAGTTTCTCCCTATTTCTTTTTTTTAATTACGTTTTTTCATAAGAACATAAGAAAATAAGGAAGCTACAAGAGGCCGCGAGACCTACACGAGGTAGTTCCTTTCAATTTAATTTCAGTTTCCTGTTTGAATCCGTTACTTCTTGTTCTACCCTTATTACTAACCGTAAAAACCTTTCCTGCAGCTCCTCTCATAACTTAAGTTGTGCATCCCTTGTATAATTTTGGTCATTCTTTTCTGCACTGATTCCAACAATCCTATAACATTGGGACCAAAACTGTAGCTACTGTATAATCGAGGTGAGGTCTGACTAGAACCAAATACAGCTTTAGAATAACCTTGAAACCTTAACACTTCTGCTTTCAACACTCATAGCAATGAATCCTAAAACCCTATTAGCTCGATTTCTAACCTCAATACATTGTTTTCTAGGACAGAGGTCTGAGCTTACTTGCACACCCAAATCCTTCTCAATACCTGATCTTTTCAGTGATACATTGCATATAGCAGTGGCGTACCCGAGGGGGGGGGGGGGTCACGAGGTCATGGCCCCCAAAAATAGATATCCTTCCTGGTAAGAAATCAGAATACACTAAGTCAGTTAAAAAATATTATTACAGGTTCTAGCGATATGACGTCACCTGCCCATGTACACTTGATTTAGTCACGCTTATGCTGCACTTCATGCCTTAGAAAAGCATCTTACACTATCAAAACTATTTTTTCAGTAGCAGAAATGAGAAATAAGGCCTGAGAAGGGAATCAGCTGATGGCGGAAAAATGTACCATCCAGCAGCTAGCGCAAAATTTGGCGGGTTTACTATACTGGGTGGCAAAAAAAATATCTGTCCCACCCAAAAAAAATTCCTGGGTGCACCCTTGGTGTATAGTATACCTATTACAAGAATTTTCTCTACCAACATTAATTACACTACACTTGTCACTATCAAACTTGTATAATTTATCTAGTAAGTGTCCCTGCAAGCCGGTTGTGCTAGACTTTGATCTAATTTTCCTACCTATCTTAGTATGATCAGCAAACTTACTGATATCACAGTTAATCCTGCTATCTAAGTCATTGATGTAAATAAAAAAATAGTAATGGTCCTAAAACAGACCCTTGTGGAACCCCACTTGTCACCTGTCCCCATTCAGATTTAGAACCATTAATTGTAACTCTTTGTTGCTTATCGCTTACCCAAGATCTATTCCATGGGCTTTAACCTTATTTAAGAGTCTCTCGTGTGATACCTTGTCGAATGCCTTAATAAAGTCCAGGTATACTACATAATAATCCCCATTATTATCAGCTGCCTCAAATTTAAAAAGTCAATCAATTAGTGAGACATGATTTCCCTTTGGTGATCCCATGCCGGGAATCTTTTACTAAACTATACTTTTCTTAATGCTCTCTAATGTTTTTGCAATAACAGATTCTAATAATTGATTTACAATTGAAGTCAGACTGAGGTGTCAATAATTTGACATTAATGCTCTATCTCCCTTCTTAAAAATGGGGATTACATTAACTTTCCTTCACATTAAAGGCACCTCTCCTGAACCAACTGATTTCCTGAAAATGTGCACTAACAATTCACTAACTGTTTGTATAACAACCTCTTTGCATTCTTTTAATACCCTGGGATAAACTTCATATGGTCCTGGTGATTTGAACTTTTTCATTCTACCTATATCTTCTTGCACCTCCATGGGGCAGTGGCTAGTGCGCCCAAGGGCGTAGCCAGAGGGGGGGCCAAGGGGGCCATGGCCCCCCCCAATTCAACACATCTACTTTAGGAGTGTAGGGTATAATTTCATCAATTTTACTATATTGAATATCATGCAAAGAACCAATAAATGACCCCCCATAGGGCTCAATATGCCCCAAATTAAGTCATATCTTCAAAAAAATTATCTGGGGGGCTTACAGCGCCTCCCAGACCCCCAGCTGATCAGCCACCCACCCCTCAACCGTCATTGGGAGGTGGCCCCCCCCAATTTTTTTTCCTGGCTACGCCCTTGAGTGCGCCTACCTACGAATTTGCGAGCTCTGGTTTGAATCCGGGTCAGGGCAGTTGGCGTGCAGCCCATTCAGCTGTTCATTCTTCCTTTCGGGGTTAGTTGATAAATGGGTAGGGTGATATGGGAATGATCCTTACAATTTTTTTCCCCAAAAAAATGTAAAAAAAAGAATGGAGTCAAAACTGGAAAACTTTATGATGCATGACAAAATGTAACCCTTTGAATACAATGTGTATAAGGCACAGCTCTGGGAACATTTTACAAGTAGGTGAAAAATTGACCCAAATTCTTTTTCTAAAATTGTGCGAATCGTCCACAGGTGTTGATGATCCATACAAACAGATATCAAAAAGTAAAATAATCTTAAAATTTCAAATGAAGGCAAACTTCCTTAATAGCAACATATTTCATTAACTGGATCCAAAATATGATTTTAAGATTATTTTGAATAATAATGATCCTGTTTAAGCTAAGATGGTGAATTTCAAAGTGAAAGGAAAAATAATGAAATATGATTTACATTTAGAAGTGCTAGGAACTTTTTTTCATAAACAACTGCCATGACATTAAGGATGTATTTATCCAAAATACTGCGTTGTGTTATGGGATTGCTCCTGTACCTTTCCAGGAGGGAAGCATAACTTAACAGTTTAACGCAAAAAATGTAAATTTGTGGCAACTAAGCAAGGAATTCAAAATGAAAATAATCTTAAAATCATATTTAGTGTCCAGTTCATGAAGTATGTTGCTATTAAGGAAATTTGCCTTAATTTAAAATTTTATAATATTTTTACTTGTTGATATCTATGTCTGTATGGATCATCCACACCTGTGGACGTTCCGTACAATTAGATAATTTTTGTAGGCCTATGTTTCACCTACTTGTAAAATGTTTAGTTTGCAGTGGCAAATTAAACTAAAAGAGCATTATCCATTATAGGTATCCATTATAGGTATCCATTATAGGTATACCCATATAAGCATCTGCACATACACAGATACGATAAGCACAAATTGTTTGTTTATATTGTGGACTTTCCGTACATTTAAAATCCCACTGTACGGATCATCCATACGACGCCACTATTGTCTAAACTCAGGTCATTCTGTGACATCAGTTCACTTTCATCACTTCATTTCATCACATCTAGACATATCTCAGTATTCTGTGCCCTACCAGCACACTCTTGGTGTATTCATGGACACCAGAAATAATTAATGGGTGGCAAAATATTACATGGGAAATGAAAAAAACAAAAAACTCTCCTCAAAATATAGCCACGGGTAGCTGGTTAAAACTCCCCTTACTCAGCTGTGCACCCCCGTTTTCTCTATTACCTGTTAGAGGGAGACCATTCTAAACTTATAAATGTGGCCATGGGAGCGTCTGTACGTTACGTCCACATGTACGGTTCCTCCCCAACTCACCCTACCTGGGGAAACCTGGGTAAGGTAACTGTGGTAACCTGGATGTCACACTAGGCCTGTGTCCCGGGGTAACGGGTTGTCACCCACCACAGGAGGGCTAATGCGACAGAAATGAGGACCGAGGCCACACGCAGCATAGCGTTTGACCCCATCTTTACTTTTATACAGTAAACCCTCGCTATAACGGACCCAAATATAACGGATATCAGATATAAAGGATGGCCAATGGCTACCGGAATTCTCCCAAATATAACAAATTTAATCCGTTATATTTGGGAGAAATCGGTCGGCTGCCGGCCGGCCATCCATCACGTGTGAGTGTGCGGCTGGATCATGTTTGCCCGCCCGCCTGGCCCGCCTCACCCTCTCTCTTAGTTTGAATTCAGCGCTTATACCGTGCGGCTTTCCGTTGCCGTAGCTCTCACTCGTGTTACCTCTTGTTCCACGTGCGACCTACTACCTGCCTACGATCAAGAATGGCTTCAAATTCAGCTACCCCTTCTACTTCTTCGGATAGAACGGATTATCTGATGTATCGGACGACCCCTCCCCCCAAACCTTCCGTTATAGTGAGTGTTTACTGTATCCTCTTTCACTATTTCCTTGGTCATCACAATATATTTTAATTTCTGAATTTCCTCACCTCTAAACATTTGTTCACTAACAGGTACCATCTGCATGTCCTCCTGAGTAAAAACACTTGAGAAATGGTCATTTAAAATATTACACATATCCTCTCCAGAACTTACCATCTATTTTTAATGGACCCATCCACTACCTCCTCGTCACCTCCGTTTCATTCTATCTATTTCCTCTTGTGCCTCCGTGGTGTAGTGGCTAGTGCGCCTACCTACGAATCTGCGGGCTCTGGTTTGAATCCGGGCCAGGGCAAGTCGGCGGCCAGCCCAAACAGCTGTTCATCTTTCCTTTTGAAGTTGATAAATGGGTACCTGGGGAAACCTGGGGAAGGTAACTGTGGTAACCCAGATGTCACCCTAGTCCTGTATCCCAGGGTAACGGGTTATCACCCACCACAGGCTCAAAGACTAATGTGACGGAGATGAGCACTGAGGCCAAGCGCAGCATACTGTATGGCCCCATCTTTACCTTACATCTACTGCCTACTCTTTGTTCTATAGACCTGAAAAAATCCCTTAGGGTCGGTCAAAGACTACTCTATACTGGACTTGCTACTCGTGCCCCGCGCCAGCCCGCCCATGACCAGTGGAGGCCAGTTTTGCGATTCCTGACATTTTTTAACATCACCCCCATTTCCCTTCCTGTGGTTTATCAGTATAAATGATATACTGTTATCTTCATAAATGTTTGTTCTATAATATTATCAAATAAAAAACAGTAAAATACACTAAAGAAATGCCATTATAAGAGAGTGAAGAAATATGCATGAACTTAATATTCACTTAAACTCTTCGCCATTTAATATTTTGCGAGAAAACATTTTAGATGAAACATATCAATAGAAGCGGATTTTCATTAGCTTTCCATTGATATATTTAGTTTTCTGATAAATGAATTACCACCATGCATAAATTAGCGTTAACTAAAAAATAACATCATCAATCGGATCGGTAAGTAAAAAAAGTGTTCCATTAATACAGTAGACTATGGTTTATCAGTATAAATGATACACTGTTATCTTCGTAAATGATTGTTCTATAATATTATCAAATACAAAACTGTAAAATACCCTAAAAAAAAATGACATTCTGAGACTGAAGAAATATGCATGAACTTAAAATTCACTTAAACTCTTCGCCATTTAATATTTTGCGTGAAGACTTTTTACATGCAACATATCAATAGAAGCGGAATTTTATTAGCTTTCCATTGATATATTTCGTTTTCTGATAAATAAATTAGAACCGTGCATAATATAGCGTTAACTAAATAAATAACATCATCAATCGGGTAATTTTCCCGATTGATAAGGCTATTTATTTAGTTAACACTAATTTATGTATGATTCTAATTCATTTATCAGAAAACGAAATATATCAATGGAAAGCTAATAAAATTCCGCTTCTATTGATATGCTTCATGTAAAATGTTTTCTCGCAAAATATTAAATGGCGAAGAGTTTAAGTGAATATTAAGTTCATGCATATTTCTTCACTCTCTCATAATGGCATTTCTTTGGTGTATTTTCCAGTTTTATATTTGATAATATTATAGAACAAACATTTACGAAGATAACAGTATATCATTTATACTGGTAAACCATAGGAAGGGAAAAGGGAGTGATGTTCGAAAACGTCAGGAATCGCAAAACTGGCCTCCACTGGAAATAGCCCAAAATGAGTAGCAAGTCCAGTATACAGTAGCCTTTGGGTCGGTCTTTGCCTAGCTAGCTACTTTAATCTCATAGTTTTTCTTTTCTGTCCATTTTAATTTCTTAACTGTCCAAGCCAGTAGCTACATTATACTGATTCCTATTCACCTGTCCTGCCTTAACCCTCCTGTACATGTTTCTTTTTACTATGTAGTACTTTAAACTAGCAATCTTCCACTTGGATAGTTTTATGTGATATTGTCGCTCTATAAGGAAATTTTGTTTCTGACCTGCAATTTAATTGTTAACAAAAAATGTATATGCCTCATCTGTACTGACCTCACTGACACCACTCCCTGCACTGACCTCTGACCTCACCTCCCCATCCCCTTCTATCTGACCCCAGTAAATATTTTCCAGGTGTCTTCTTAATCCTGCATAATTAGCCTGTATGAAGTCAGGTACCCTATTCATATTAACACTTCTAGAACCTTCCTCCCATTTCAAGCAAAACCTAACTTAGCAATGATCACTATTACCTAACTGACCTCCAATATTACCTAATTGACCCCTAATATTACCTAATTTACCCCCAATACTATCTAACTGACCCCCAATACATATTACCTAACTGACCCCTACATTTCATGGTGTGACATAGACCATTTCTTGTGTGTCATAGCAAAGGTTACCCCCCCCCCCCCCACACACACACACATACTTGCAGGAGGAGAAGAACGCCACCCTGAGCTTCTACTGGGATTTTGAGGTCACTATTCCTCCCCTAGAAACCTAAATAGCTTTGTCAATGGATATAATCATTTGTTATTTTTCTTTCTACCACACACACAAAACCTAATTGTTGCTCCCTTCCTTTGATAACTTTAAACAAGCGTTGTGATTATGTGTGTGTGGTAAAATGAAAAATAACACGATTACATATATTGACACAGTTATCTGGGAGCATGGATTGTGTTTACTGTGTTTGAAGAAAAAAGGTAAGTGTTCATTTATTTGCTGATCTATTCATGACTCTATTAACATATATATCCTGTAGAAGTATTTAGAAGCATAGATACAAAAGAGGAATCAGGGAGCCATAACATCTATGTTAGCTATGGATGACAAGTAGGCCTGTGTATGAACCTAGGCATGCATCAACACTAGATCAAAGAGCTAGCTAGGTAAGGCAGATAGACAATATCCCAATGCTATATGTAGGCTATATTTGATCTCATATATTCATAGTGTTTCCATATTCAAACATGACAGCATGCATGTGATCTGAGGCATAATTGACCCCTAATATTACCTAATTTACCCCCAATACTACCTAACTGACCCCAATACATATGACCTAACTGACCCCTACATTTCATATGGTGTGACATAGACCATTTCTTGTCTGTCATAGCATAAGGCGTGTACGTGAAATATGACTCTTGCTGCTAATCTACAAGTTAGTAATATAGCTCTGTGAGGTAATTATCTAAAACTTATTTTCATATTGCATTTCCTGCTATATTTGTAGTATCATTGTCGTACTGTATTTGTTGTATTTAGGATATATATCACGATTATCCAATGAAATTATGTTTGTGGATATGTTTTTTATCATATATTTCATAATATACTGAACTGAGCAATACTGAAATTGTACACCTGGGATAATACATCTTTCTTTGCAATATCACAATTCACTTGATGGGCAAAGAACACATGAAAAGACCATTATTACGGCTATAATGAGCTACATGGGTCTAATCAGCGTAATGGAGGTAAATAAAACTGTACATAAGGCAGAATATGGCATAGGTCGCAGGAGGGGGCAGTACAGAAAGGGTCCTAATTCTACACTAACACTTGTATAACTATATATATAACTGTATTACAAGGTGAATATTAACCTTCTACTCATCATACCTACATGCAAAACCTTCACAATCCCGTGGAAATAGCAGAAAACAGCATAGGGGAAGGGGCTTTCTCTCTAGACTAACATCTGTATTTGTATGTCTGAGGGTGAATAGTGACCTTTTTCTACAATAAATGCATGTAAAACCCTAAAATATTCCATGTACAGAAATAATAAAGCTGTAATTAGGGCAGAAAATAGCATAGGTAGTTGGAAGATAGGGTAGGTTAGGGAATGGGGTGAGGGAGTAGGGGGGGTTCTCACTCTACTCTAATATCCGTATATCTATTTCGGAGGGCTATTAATGGTCACTAAACACCACATATACCTCTACTGCCTTAAGAATAACGTGTATCAGGTTTCTTTTGAGGTTAGGTTAGTCATTGCAAAGTTATTGGTGTGCTAAGATAAGAGGAGGCCGCGGTCGTGGTCCCAAGGCTGGCCAACCCTGGACGGGGACATCACCACCGACCCTCCCCGTCTTATATCTCCATTTTTACCTCACCCCGCAGCCCCAAGACACAGCATAACACCAAATCTTCCAACGAGGGGTGAGTACGAGTCTGTATACTGCTTAAATTACCCGTGGAGTGAATATTTAGGCAACATGGTAGTAAGGTGATGGTCTTCCTTGCTGGGTCCTGGACGGGTCACATCACCACAACTCCGCCCGTCTTCTATCACTATTTTAACCTCCTCCATCACCCCCCCGGCACAATACAACCTCAAATCAACCATCTACAGGTGGTGGTGTGCCTATATACCGCCTGTGGTACCTGTGGAATATATATAAAGGCAACGGGTAAGGAATTTGAAAGATTTTCCTTTTAACTGAGTGAACCATTTTATGTTTTTGTTATATGTTACTTTCTCTTCATCCTGTGGTTATATGCGTGTTTGTGGTTGTATTTCACCGTGTTGTGGTGATGATGGACCTGTGGTAGTGGTGTTTCTTTGTGGTGGTGTGTGGCGGTGCTATGGGCTGCCTCTGTTATGTTATTCAGTGTGCACAAAAACTATGATTCATGTCATGTTTGGGTTCATTTTACATCATTATACACTTGAATAAGAACTACGTCTATATTTCCAGCATAGTATTGTTACATTTCATATAATTTGGGGTTAGTTATTGACCTAGATAAGAATACAGGCCTTGGTTCCATCACCCTCATATTTCTTATTCTCGTCGGTTGAAAACTTTGTACGAAAGTGATGTTTACGTGTTATATTATCTGCCGTCCATGAATTCATCTTGCCGGAGGGGAATAAAGTGTTAGTTTTTGGAGAATAGAGAAGGCGTGACCCAGGCTGCTGTGGTGTGCTGTGAGGCTGTGTTGCGTGGAATGTGCCGAGAATGTGGCCATTATTTGGTTATTAATTAATCCACACGTTGCATAGACAGCGACCAAAGCTTCATTTTGACCCTAGTTGTGTGTATTCTTTGATAACTTTAAGATATGCGTGATTGAAAAGCGAGCGATAATATTTGTACTTTACTCGTACTTGATTGAAACTTCCCTCGTCAGTTGTGATTTCATTTTAATCAATACAAGTTATGTATTAAGTATAAGTGATAATTGTTAACTAATGTTAGGCAAGCCTATCAGACTTGGGTATAGGGTACCTATGCTGGTAAGTTATGAGTGTTAATCTTCCAGACCATTTCATCATTCCTGATTTAATGCAGTCAAAATATATCCATTATCGAATATATCAACAATATGTTGTCATGTTTTGCATCCAGTCACCCGTTTTTTAATAATCCGCAATCAAAATCTGCAAATTCCCTGAGCTTCCAAAATGCTTCTGACGACTAGCAGATGACGCACCATGGCTCGGTGACATAACAAAAGGTAGCCTCCCTCCCCACGCGGTAATCCATAAGCACGTGAACACAGAAATAAATATAGTACTTAAAGAATTTTGGGTGTTTCTCATATTTTTTTTTTTGCGATATGGCATTGGGCGATTTTTAGCATATACATACTTGCATCCTTTATGGGTGCCATAAGACAGCTGTGCCTTTCTAGAGAGCTTATCACCCGTTTCCGACCGATACGGCCATGAGAAATGAGTGGAGAATGTTTGAGCGCCGGGGAGAAAAGGTTCTGTGATGCAGATTGTCGGCCTCCCGTGGCGTCATCAGCAAGTTCCGTGCGGCGGCTGGAACGAAGCTGATTTTTTTCCCGCGCTTTTTACAAAAGTCGTGATTTTACAGAACTAGGGCGTGGAAATTAATTATTTTTTGTGGATTAGGTGTTTTGAATGAACATTCAACATACTTATGTAAAGAAAAAATGGGTCTGGACGATTACTGTGAGGTACAAGTGTGATCAGACTTACAAGACTCGGGGAAAGTTTCTCGAAATGTGTTAATTCAGCGGCAGGCGTACAGAACTCCATCGGAACAGTTTTCAAATCTGTGTAATCATAGAGGATCTAGGATTGGTATAATGGACGAGAACTGCGCGGTCGCTGCTGCCATTACCGCTTACGTTTTCTATATATATTTTTGCTCAGTTAACTTTGTAGTATTAATCCACTTTTGCGTAACCTTCAAAACTTAAATGCATATCGAAGAAATTATATAGTTGTCTAATAGTGCATACAGGCACACCCTCTCCATCCAGAGGCCTTCCAACCCTTTACGAGGTTAGGTTAAGGCTCGGTTAGGTTAATAATCCTGCTGGGGGATTGAAGGGGGCAGAACCCCCTCGTTAGGAGATTAGGTTAGGGTAATAATCCTCCCGGCAGGGTGGGGCAAGCAGACCACTCGGCGGCTGGTCGAATGTGGGACGGGGCGGGACACACTTGTTTTCGTAAATTCCGTCACTTCCCTGGTTTCTGAGACACTGACTTATTTCCTGGCCAAGTTTTAGTGCTTTTTCTGATGGAGATACGTTGTAATTGGAAACGACCATGGCGACCTCAGGATTTGGTGATGAAAATGACACAAAAGCTTTTTAACGGGTTTCCGGAGAATATAAATATCTCCATCGGATAAAGCACCATTTTTTGGCAATGAAAAGTTAGTCGGTGTCTCAGAAAATGACTGCGCAGTGCCGCAGTCCATTTCTACCGAGATCTGGACACTCAAATCTTTGGGTATGACCAGTTGTTATAACTAAAATAGGATGTTTTTTCGGTATTATTTCAGTAGTGGGCTTTCAAAAGTCCTAAGATTCTTACCTATATCATTGTGTAGATTTCTTCATTCTGAGTACAGTAAATCCTTCCTAAATCAAACCCGTATAATTAGAACATTGGATAATTCGACCTGTTTCAGACCCAGTTCAAATTTTTCAACAACTTTACATAATCTGAACTGAAGTTTGAATTGTCCGGGTCTTACTAGTGCGAGTCCGACCTCTCCCATGCGGCCCGCGGCTGCCTCAGTCTTTCGTGCGCGTTCCTCCTGGCAACATCTCCCCGCAGAGTGCTCGCTCATACAACCATGTGTTCTTTTATTGCCTCTCTAGCCTTGAAGTGGATTATTTTGATGCCTGAGTGCTTAGTGTACAGAAGTACTGCATTTTAAGCCTTCAGTATCTGCCATGTTTTGTTAAGTACAAGTAATACAATCTGTGCTGTTTTGCCATGTTTTAAGCGAGTTCTTATTGTGTGGAGGGGCTAAAGGTAACCATTGGATTATTCTGAGTTTTGGCTAATTCGACCCAGGTCTTCCCTCAATTAGTTCGAATTACAGAGGGTTTACTGTATTTTGAAACCCATATCCCATGTCGCAATTGAATAATGATGGCGTTTTATGAACTAACAAAATCTACTGTTACAGTAAACCCTCTCTAATTCAAACTAATTAGGGGGAGATCTGGGTCGAATTAGCCGAAAGTCCTAATTATCCGATGGTTACCTCTAGCCCCTCCACACAATAAGAACTCACTCAAACATGCCAAAACAGCACAGATTGTATTACTTGTACTCACCAATACCATCGTATTAATGTGATAATTATCGCATATCTGGTCATGCTGGGCAGCCGCGGCACACACCGCATGGGAGAGGCCGGATTTGCACTAGTAAGGTCCGGATAATTCGAACTTCTGTTGGAATTAGGGAAAGTTGTTGAAAAATTCAAACTGGCCTGAAACAGGTCAAATTATCCGAAGTTTGAATTATACGGGTTGGAATTACAGGTTTACTGTATTTCAGCCAGAAACGGTTAAGTTAGGTTAAATCAGATTAGGTTAGGTTAGGTTAGAGGTGGGGTTTACTAACAGATGATATCAAGAAAAAATTAAATGAACAATACTATGGCAGTGCGAAGCAGAGCAAGGTTTGCGGGGCGGGCCGGGAGTGGCGGGGCGGGGCATCCCCCAACACCTGTAAACAAACATTGATTTTGGATTGATCGGTGGTTGCCCAATGACAAAAATTTACCGTTTTTTCAAATAAAGATTGTTTTCTTCCACCAAAAGCTAGTAGTAAAGTGCCGGCATTTTTTATATCTTCACCAACTCATAAATCTGATGTTTCTGGTGGAAAATAACTCCATAAGAAATCCATCATAATTTACTCACAAAAAAATAGTCCATGCCTCATGACTCCCATGAAGCATCCTTACAGGCTTCTACCTGATTTGGTGTCAATGACAGTGGAAACATCACCACCATGACCCACTGTGTCCCTCCAATAGCCACACACACCCCACCTTGCCCCGCAAATATCCATCTCTGCCCAGCAAATTTTGAACAGTGGACCCCAGATATGTTATTGTGAACATCATTTCAAGCTAAATATAACCACACGTCTTACACACTGCTAAACCAGGGTGAGCAAGGACCCCCCTGGAGCCTCCATCTCATGTCCACCCAGATACGTTATAGTGAATATCATTTCAAGCTAAGTTAACCCCAGGTTTACCTACGGCCATGCCAGGCTCCCCCTGAACCCCCAGTGGTGAAAATTTACAATGTGACTGGGCCTTGATTTTCAGACATGTTTGATTTGTTTTTGTTCAATATTTGATGCTTTGTCAAATGGAGGTTTTGTCTTGACAACTCTCAAAATAGTTTTTTTCTCCAATTCGAGAGTGATGACAAATTCTTAAAAATGCACTTTTTAGATTTTTTCACTGAATAAAACTTAATCTCCATTTGAAAAAGCATCAAATAATTTCCTAATCAAACCATCAAGCTAACCTAACCTAACCCTCAAACTAACCTAACCAAACCTAACTTAAGAAAAATCTAATGTTTGCACAACTTTTCATTGTTACTTTCACACTCGTTCTGATCTATAGAAACAGTAGAAAGGTGAAAAATACTTGAATCCAGTCAGTCATGTTATTCATATTAGCTCCCCCCAGACAAGCTTCAAGCTTGCATCCTGGGTGCAGGTGCATCCTCCCGCACAGTGTACAGCGGTTCTTGTTCATCATACTTCTGGTTCTGGCAGAAAGAACACTGATCCTTGTTGAAGGGTTTCGTAGCTGATCGAGTAGAAGTAGATTGCCACTGTTTGTTGAATCCTTTCTCTCCTTCGTAGCGCTTACTTTTCCTACCGAGTCGATTACCTGACACATATCCTTCTTGCTTGCATTTTATGCCACGTGAAATATGATCTTTGTTAGTTAACTTTGCGTAGCATTTTTGATGCCAAATCGTGTGTGCTGCCTGTAACGTTTCTTTAGTAGCTTCACCGAGTCGTCTTTGGATTTGAAGACAGTCAACATCTTGTGACTTTGCCCGTTCTTTAATTGCCGTCAACAAATGATCAAACGACGTAGCCCTTGGATTAGACACTATGAGGCCCATGCGAGTAGTATCTTTTTGGCAGATAATACACTGCTTCCAATTGGTTTCTTCAATTCTTTCTGATCGATGTCCAAGGTCTTGTATCTCGTTCATGATGGCTCACTGTATACCAATCTGCAAAATAACAGTTGCAATGTTAGTTTTAAACATTTGTAAATTTCATGACATTTAAAAATCCTGAGATTCTTAGTAAGAAAAGAGTGCACATTATGTAGATATTTGTAAATAAATACAAGTGTGTAAGTCATGTCATATGTTGTAGAAGTCTGCTCACATTATTTTAACCATTCATACTTAATTCTCATGATTTAAATGTTGGGTAAAATTTTACACAACTGTCTATTTTGTCAAAGTGATTAAGGAAATATACACTCTTATTCACAAGCTTATGAATCTTAATGAAGAAAAGAAACAAACATGACTCTTTGGGAGTCGGTGTGTACGGCAGGGACTTCATTCATATAATTAAGGTGTTTGTAAAATTTTACACACATTTTTTACAGTGTAATAAAGTGTTATGGTGATTTGGGCTCTTCATAAGTAATTTATTTGGATTCAACACCCCCTTAAAACCTAAGAAAAGACACCTTAAATTGGTATATATGTAGTTATAGTCAAAATATTGAACATTCACGGTGAATATTGGCAGCCATTTTGAAATTCCAAAATGGCCGCCATAACGGATTATAAAAATTTGGAAACATTGGTTTTCACTTTATGTAGACCTTTACCTTCATGAAAATGCAAAAATTAGCAACTCCCCACAAAAATCCAGCGAAATTACATAATGGCCCTGACTATAAGGGGGAAAAGAAAATAGTGATTCGGAGTATTGGTGGAAACAGCACCTATACTGGCCGTTAAATATAAAACTTGTGAATAAGCTTACAACAAACTAATCATGTTCTTGGCACAGTCCCTGCATCACATCCCGGACTGCTCCCATGCATGTGTCACCTGCCAGGGCGGATTCCAAATCAGTATCCTAGTGATTTAAAGCTGAAGATATTGAAATTCAATAATATTTTGCAATGCAACACAAAAATATCTTATCTGTACGAGATTCTTGAAATGTCTTAAATGGAACAAGTACAGATGTGGTTCAGTCTCAGTCGTAGAGTAAATATGAAATAAACTTAACCTTCGGGTAGGCAGCTAAGGCCATATATAGCCTGCTAGGGCAATGATATGCCACTACTCATGGGTTAGACTCAACCCATAGATTTAACCCATGAGACTAACCCCTTAGAGGGGTATAACATGTACAGTAAGCCCTCATTAAAATTAAAGTTTTCTTTCTTTAATTTTTTACATCAATGGTCTGGCTAAGGGATAAAAAAGTAACAAAAAGCCCACAGTTTTTATGATATTATTATTATTTTTTATGTTGTAGCCTATAGCGCCTGTAGGCTTATGGAAAGTCGTGATGTTGGTCGATCTCGCCCATTGGTGGCGCAGGTTGGATTTTTATAGTGACACCTGTGGTCTTAGGTGAAGATCCTGTTTTCTGTGATGTTCAGATCTTCAGTTTAGGCTCATGCAGCCCCTAGAGTCCACCGTCACACTCGCAATCGGAAGACAGGTACCCTATTTTACGGCTTATAAGACGCTGCATCTTGGAAGACGCACCCTGATTTTGGAAAGAAATTTCTAAGAAAAAAGAAAGAAAAAAAACGTCTGATATACAGTCATTTTTACACAAGAACACACTCACTATTCATTATCTTCATTTAGCACTGCTTATCAGCCAGTTTTATTTTCTAGCTTGAATGGGAGAGTATAGTTAATTGTTATGTTGGCTGGCTGAACATGTAGGCTACACGCAGGTCGGACGGCGGGAGTGAAAACAAACCCGCTTGCGGCGGTGTGCAGCTGCGTGCCTGCCAGCCATGCCAATCAGCTGAGTCTGGCTTTGTTGTCCTGAGTGTAAACACCTCTCGTCCTCCCGTGCCTCACTATGTTGCCTGCCTCCTGTGCCTCACCACGTATTGTTTGAATTTTCCTGTATGCGTGTAGTATTTGTGATGGCTACATGTACATTAATTAGTATACAAACTTTCACCTAATATAACAAACAAAGTTCCTTATACACGGAATGGCTGTTGGCGCCAATCTGCCGAGGCGGAATGGCTCCCGCCAGTACCGCAGTAAATAGCACAGCGTGAAGACAGATTAGTTGATTTGAATGTCTTATGGTATTTGATATACTTGTAACAGATAAGTACTGAGGTTACATCATATCAGAGGCTGAATTGAATAGCTACCTAAGCTAACCTCCTACAACATTCGTCTTGGAAGACGCATGAGTGTTTTTCAGGGTATTTTTTTGGGGGAAAAAGTGCGTCTTATAAGCCGTAAAATACGGTATATGGTGCATGCGAGTTTCTTCGGCCACTCGACGATGGATTTGACAGTTGCTCCTTGGTGAGACTTGAACTCTGGACCTTCTGCTCTCCTACCAGACTCTTGAAAGAGTTGCCCCTGGCAGGATTCAAACTCGGGACATTGAGTTCACCACTCTAAGACGCTAACCACTCGGCCACCGCCTCCCTGAAGCGGTACTGCCAAACCCTATAAAGCAGACAGTAAGATGTTTTAGAAAGGGTGGTGGGCCAATTTATTTTAGGAGGTGTATTGATGCTCCGCTCAGAAGTTATTCAAGTCGTAGGAATGTGGAAATTTTTCGCCTCCGTGGTGCGGTGGTGTCCAATTCGGATCAGAACAGTCGGCGGCTTGCCCAACCAGCTGTTCATCCTCTCTTTCGGGGTTAATAGATGGGTACCTGGGGAAACCTGGGGAAGGTAACTGTGGTAACCCAGATTTCACACTAGCCCTGTGTCCCAAGGTAGCGGGTTGTCACCCACCACAGACTCAAAGGCCAATGCAACGGAGATGAGCACTGCGGCCACGTGCAGCATAGCGTATGCTCCCATCTTTACTTTAATGCAGAAAAATAGAAACAGGAAGAGAATTCCAGAGTTTACTAGTGAAAGGGATGAAAGAGTAAAGATACTTGTTAACTCTTGCATTAGTAAGATGACAGAATAGGGATGAGAATAGGTTGAAAGCCTTGTGCAGCGAGGCTGCTGGAGGGGGAGAGACATGCAGTTAGCAAGTTCAGAAGAGCAGTGAACATGAAAATAATGGAATGTTATGAGTGGATGGCCCCTTAACATAAGAGACATAATTCATACATGGTGGATAAGGCCTCTGTACAGAGCAAGCAACTGGGAGGGAGAAAAAATGGATGCAGATGCTACAGGACACCTAACTTCTAAGCTAATTTAGGATGAGATGAGATGTGAAATTTCCAGTTGAGTTTTCTAATAAAGGACAGCCCAAGAATGTTCATTGTAAAAGAAGGAGGCAGTTGAGTGGCATTGAAGAAGAGGGAATAGTTATCTGAAAGGTTTTGTCAAGTAGATAGGTGAATAAACTGGGTTTTTAAGGCATTTAACAAAACATGGTTTGTTCTGCCCCATTCAGAAATTATAGAAAGATCAGAAGTTAGGCGCTCTGTGGCATCCATTCATGAATCACTTAATTTCGGTGAAGTTTGACGCCTAGTGAACGATGTTGAAAAATGCAGGGTAGAATCATCAGCGTAGGAATAGATGGGGCTTTGAGTTAGACTTAGCAGATCATTAATGAATAATAGAAAGAGAATGGGTGATAGGACAGAATCCTGAGGAACACCACTATTGATAGACTTAGGAGAATAATGACTGTCTACATTGGCTGCAATAGTACAATGAGAAAGGGAACTTGAGAAGAAGGTGCAGAGAGAAGGATAGAAAGCGAATGCAGTTTGGAAATTAAATATTTGTGCCAGATTCTACTAAAAAGCTTTTGATATGTCAAGGGCAACAGCAAAAATTTCACCGAAACCACTTAAAAAGGATGACAAAGATTCTGTTAGGAAAGCTAGAAGATCGCCAGTAGATCGTCCTTTCTAGAAACAAAACTGACGATCAGATAGATCATGAGCAGATAGATGTTTAAGAATCTTATTAAGAATAGATTCAAAAGCTTGAGAAGGACAGGAAGTCAAAGCTATAGGACGGTAGTTTGAAGGATTAGAACGGTCACCCTTCTTAGGAACAGGTTGAATATAAGCAAATTTCCACCAAGAAGGAAAGGTGGAAGTAGATAGACAAAGACGGAAAAGTTTGACCAAGCAAGGTGCAAGCACAGAAGCACAGTTTTTGAGAACAATAGGAGGGACTCCGTCAGGACCGTAAGCCTTCCGAGGATCTAGGCCAGAAAGGGCAAAGAAAACATTACGAAGGATCTTAATACAAGGCATAATATAGTCAGAGGGTGGAGGAATAGGAGAAGCAGAAGCAGAAACACCTCCGCTTAGGTGTGTCCCGAGGCGGCACTGGAGCGATAGGACAGGTTACGGAAAATAATTGTTATTGGAGGAGCCTAACGGAGAGAATAGTTTAACAGAGTAAGCTCAAAGTTAGAGGTTAAGAAAAGGTCAAGACTATTGGGAGTGTCTCCAAGGGGGAAGGGCTGTACATTAAAGCCAAAAGTTTGTTATATATGAAGACCAATATGTAGGGGTCCTTAATTGTATTTGGTGTCTAATGGGTGTTATTTGGTAATACTACATACACATTTAGTTAACTGTACTTTTCATGTATGTACGTGCACGTTGGGGACCAGAATATTAAGGGGGTCACGTAGAGGTAAAGGTAAAGATGGGGGCATACGCTGTGCTGCGCGTGGCCTCGGTGCTCATCTCCGTCGCATTAGCCTTTCAGCCTGTGGTGGGTGAGAACCCATTACCCCGGTACACAGGGCTAGTGTGACATCCGGGTTACCACAGTTACCTTCCCCAAGATATTCTTAATTTTAAGTATGCGCCAAATCATCCTATATATCCGATTCCCGATATCCGTTCCTACTTTCAGTGGGCCATAGCAAGGCACGGCTAATTTAGCTGGGCAATCTTACTTTGGTTAAAAGGATTTGGTCAAAGTTTTGAGATTAACTTTTTGCCTATCACTTTTAGGTGGCAGTGCTTTTAACCACGGTAGCTAACAAAATTATTCATAACACCCCTGAACTCCCCCCCCTCCCTCCCATAAATCACGCAGATCAGCAAATGATTCAAACGCCCTACCAAATTCATCAAATGTTTAATGCAAACCCAAATCCCCCCCAAAAAAAATATTTCATTGCCCACATCCGTGTGTTTGGCCGCGGGCGTCTGTATGTAAACATTAGAGATGGAACCAGAGGGGGGGATGCACACCCACCACACCAGCCAAGTATAGTATAGTATAGGACTGAGTATCAATAAACCATTGGTGACTAATCAGGCACTTGAAGGATTGCAGCAGATTGTGTCTAGTTAATTATCTGTCCAGACCACCAGACTGCCCACCCATCACAAATTCTTGTATCCACCGTCGGGCACCAAATGTTCATCATGGAGGTACATTTTTACCTAACACTATAATGCATTTGGTGGTTAAAACTTATATATTCCACAGAGTTTTTGTGTGTGGAACAATAGTAACTATAAAAACAGGAAATACGTCTGAATAATACTAAACTCAGGTTTAATTAAACTCCTAATCTAACCCAACCCGGACATTTCAGCCTCCTTACCTAGCCTAATCTAACCAAATATATACCTAATCTAAACCTAACCCGGACGTCTTTACCTCCTAACCTAACCAAGCCCAGTATAAGTACCTCATAAATGGAAAAACTAGGGTGAGTAGGTAAGAAGAAGCAGAGTAAGGCGTAGGTAAGTACGATCCTCTCTCCTTTCTGGAAATAATTTTCTATATCTCCGAAAGTATTGATTTGCAATGGAAATTCACTGGAGATAATGTTTCTCAGAATCCATTGAGGTAAACAGAAACCACACTTCCAATTATGTAGAGTATTAAGCTACAATAGGAAAGTGATGTGGAAATTCCCATAGTTGGAGCACCCTGCTCTACACAATGGAAGTATGGTAACTATGGTTGCTGTTTACCTTTATGTATTCTGAAAAACTTTCCTTTTGAGTTTGTATCGCAAATCACTACTTTCGGAGATACAGAACATCTTTTATAGGCAGAAGAGAGGGTAGTGTTTATACATATGCTTTACTCTTCTTGTAACGTGCATTGGTTTTGTTTTTCCATGTCATGGACACTTATATAGAGCTTAGGTTTTGAGGTTAAAATTTAGGGTTTGAACTGGGATTGGTTAGATTAGGTTTAGTGATTAAAATGCGGGGTTAGGTCAAGAGGATACAAAATTTGGTTAGGTTAGGAGGCTAAAACATTGATTTAGTATTTGTGTTTAGTATTATTTAGATGTCATTCCATGGTTTTCATGGTGATTATTGTCTGAAACACAAAAACACTGGAATACAATAGTCACCGCAAAAAAACGTTCGATGCAAAAAATCTTGGGACGGGTAAGACGTCTTCGGATTTCTTGCCCGTTTCAGTGGTATCGATTGAATGTTCTCGAGTCATACATCTGGCATCTCACTGGGCTGGAGGTTAGTCCTCGTAGTGCTCCAGATCGCTCAGGCTGCACTGAGGCATTAAGATGAGAGGGTTGCTGTCTTTACTCCTTGCACCTTCTTACCCCAAATCACCCCACCTTCCTCTACCCCTTCCCCCAGGTCTACAGAAGCATTTTGCCTGGCAAATCACAATCCGTTGTCAAGAAGGAACAAATAGTCACTTTGTACAGTGGGGGAAAGTCCATGAGCCAGATAGCAAGGGAGATGGAAATCCCCAGAAGCGCTGTCTCAATCTGGTGCATGCAGGCTTTAAATGATGAGTCGGAAACTGGTTTGGTGGAAAAAGGGTTAGAACGACCTTGGGAAATGTCAAAGAAGACCAAGCAACTATTCAAGAGGATAGTTATGAATCAACCTTTAAACAAATGCAGGGAATTGAAGGCACCGAACCTGTAAGTGTTCAGCAAGGGTTTTCCAAGGACCATACAACATCAGCTGCAGACTACGAACTAACAACCAACATCGCTGCCAAGAAGCCTCTCCTTACACAGGCGATCAAAAAGATGCTATTTGAATTTTGTAACAAATACAAGTTAAGGAAGAGGATTGGGAAAGAGTTGCTTTTAGCAATGAATCCTGCTTCTACATCACAAGGAGGGCTACCAAGAAGATCAGACGTCCGTGTCGGTCCAACTGCTTCCACCCGAAGTATACTGTCTTAACAATGAAATATGCGGCCTTTTTCATGATGTATTTACCTAGTTGTATTTTACAGAGCCTGAGCTACACTCGTGTGGTTCCGTCTCCATATCTACAGTTATCCAGTCTTTCTTTCAACTGGTGCACATTCTTTGCCGATACCACCTCCTCATTTAGTCCATTCCAAACTTCTACATTTCTATGAGGGAAGCTGTACTTCTTTTTGTTATTCAGTTATTTCCCTTTTCTTATTTTTTTTATACCCTCCTGTATATCGACCTTCTCTTTGCTCCCGAATCAGTAGTCTCTCATTGTCTGTTCCTTCCATCTTTGTTGTCAGCTTAAAAATTGTTATTAAGTCTCCTCGTTCTCTTCTTTGCTCGAGTGTTGGTAACTATATTTCCTTCAACCTTTCCTCATAAGAAAGTTCTTCTAGCTCTGGTACCATCTTTGTTGCCATTCTCTGTATCCTCACCAACTTTTTCACATGCTTCTTTTTATATGGGGACCCTATGATGGCTGCATATTCCATTATTCGTTGGATCATTGTAGTAATTATCTTTCTCGTCATATTCTTGTCAATGTAATGAAATGCAACTCTAATATTCTTCAACATCCTGTACGTATCTCCAAATCTTTTCTCTATGTGTTTTTCTGGTTGTAGGTTGTCTTGTACACTAGGGTCCCACAGAAAACGAGAAATTGGTCGATAAACGAGGTCGTTCTATGTGAATTCGCTCTATGTGAAACACATCGGTAACCTATGGGAAAAATTGATATTGGTCGATCAGTCCTCCCGTGCATACCCGTACATTTATACTCATTCACACCCATGCATATCAAAACATATATAAATGATAAGTTATGCATAGAAATGATGAAATAGGTATATTGTTGCTTATCTCAAATTAATAGGGATTATCTGCAGGGAGCGAGGGTTCCGAGGCATCTTGGAGGTCACTCATCGCCACATCGGTCGGAGCTCGCACGTTCACAGCTGATAACTTGTAAACAAAACCACAACAACGAAAGTGTACCGTCGAATGAAAGTCATCAATAAATTACGATAACTGACGATATCGTGAATGGATCTCAACATATATCCTTCACATGAATGTTTTTTTTGGTAATAATGGATGAGAACTGCGCGGTCACTACTGCCATTCCCCACCTCATGCCACCCTCACCCCACCTCTGTGGCGACACGCCGCCGCCGTGCCCCTCCTCACTCCATGCCAGGGACACAGCCTTCGTTCTGTACGATATGTACTCGGCGCTCTATATGAGAACTCCTCGGATTTGCCCTACTTGGATGGCGGAATCGTTCTACGTTCTATATGATCATATTCGTTCCTAACAACATTTTTGGAATTTTATTCATTAAAAAATAAATAATAATAATAATAAATTTTAATATTTTAGGTAGTTCGTTCTATAGGGGAAACACTCTATGTGAACACGTTTTATGCGGGACCCTTCAGAGGCTCCCGTTCTGTGCCAGACAGAGTCTTCCAGCACGGACGCCTGGCCATGCCCTCAAATCCGGACCTTCGAGCCCTCCAGTCCTTCCAGATTGAGGTTTCTGGGTTTTTAGGTCTGGGAGGTTTGATGGTTGGTTTCCAATCGGATCTTACCTGACTTCCTTCCCTACCAGAGTTCCTGGTTAAGACTGCTTCAACCTCCAACGGCTTACCTTGGGGGGTTCCTTCTCAAGGGTCTCTCCGACCTATATCTCGGCATTCTTTATCTCAGTATCTTCTACAACTCGGCTGGGTTTTAAAATATTCTTTAAAACATCAAAATCCCAAATTTATCAAAAATGAAAACATAATAATAGAAAAATTTTAATTTCCCAAAAATGAAACACAAATTATCGGGAAAATGTCGGCAATGCCGACTCTTTCAAAGCCTGTGCCCAGGGAGCCTCAGCCCTCCACCAGCAGTGAGTCCTGCAGCCTTAGCACCACTGTGTCCTCACACTTACATGAACATATTTTTCAAAGTGACAGTGATTTGAGTTAAGTAGTGAATAATAATAATAATAATAATAATTTTATTCTCGCCCGGAGGCATACAGACAAAAAACAAAGCGATAAGAACAAGCCAAGGAGTAAACTTAAGTACTAGAGCAAAAATTAAAAACAAGAACAAAGTACAGGCACATTAGGGGACATAGGATCAAAGTACATAGAAAAGCATACATGGACACCTATGCTACCCCACATTCTGCACAACCAGCAGACCCAGCCACCGCTGTTGTATAGGTCCACATACATAGGCCGAGCTCTGCCCGACAGAGGTGATGATGGAGTTCGTAGAGAGCTCCACCCTACTCCTTAAACTGAACACGGAGTGGCGAATAAGTTCTGAGTTGAATGATTAAGTGTTTTAGTGAATAAGTGCTGTACAGTAGTGTTCAAGTGTTTAGTGTTAATACTCTATGTAAAAAGTAGGAAACACGAGGATGAATGAAAATACTGCAGTCTACCCAAACCAATTTATTGTAAAAGAAAACGTACCAAGAGTGTGGCACAGGAAAATTATTTTAATGGGTAACTAAGATATTATATTAGGTATTCATTTGCCTTATAAGAACATAAGATCTTATATTGCAATCTTAGTTTCCCTCTCATCTCCAAAACCTACCAGACAATGGCGTAGCTACGGAGGGGGACACGTGCCCCCCCACTGGCCATGGCTGCCATATTCTGTATAATACTTTAACACCCACCACTGATCTGATCTTAGAATATGGCCTTATAGCCTTCTATGTGGCATCAGAATGCCCCTGAGCTCCGCTTGCCTAGTGCCCCCCCCCCCCCTTGATAGATATCTAGCTACGCCACTGCTACCAGAATCCCTCCTCCACGCCTGAAAAACACTGCATGGAAACAGTTGCATGATTGCAATTATATGATTAAGCTCCCTAACTACTCCCAAGATCAGCGAACATGAAATCAGAGAAGTACATGGTGATGAGCAGTTGTCAGACATTTGGGGGGAGGAGGGTAAAAAACACAATTTTTTCTGTTAGGGGGAGGCAAACTATACAATGGAGGGGATTAACTCTGGGTGTAGGATGGAGGGGAAGGAGTGGTCGGAGGTCAGTGCGGAGACAGGTGTCGGTGAGGTCGGGGCTGATGAGGATTTTACATTATTTGTAAGGAAGTTAATTACAGGACAGAAAACTAATATTCCTTATAGGGCGATAAGATCAAGGAAGACCCCAAATGGATGACTAATTTAAAACACAACATTGGAGTGAAAAGAAACATGTACTTAAGGTTCAAGGCTAGACAGATAGCAAAGAACAGTATAACGTGATGGCGAGGACAGTGAAGAGATTAACAAGAGGAGCTAAGAAAAATTATGAGATTATGGCCGCTGGCCAGGCAAAGAACGACCTTAGGGTTTTTTTCAAGTCCTTAAAACAAAGACTAGGGAATTAGTGGGGCCGTTAAGGATAGGGCAGGGTGAGATTGTAACTACGGATGAGGATATGTGTAAACTTTTAAATAATTATTAAGTATTTTTACTCAGGAGGATATACAGACGATACCTGATAGTGAACAGATGTTTAAAGGAAGCGATGATGAGAAACTCAAAGATATTGTGATAACTAGGGAAATGGTGGAAGAGGGTATACATAGAATGAAGAATTTTAAGTCACAAGGACCAGATGAAGTTTATCCCAGAGTATTAAAACAATGCAAAGAGGTTGTTAGTGAGTCGTTAGTGCACATTTTTAGGAAATCAGTTGATATAGGCGAAGTGCCGTTGATATGGAGGAAAGGAAATGTAGTCCCTATATTTAAGAAGGATGATGTCAAATTATCGACCCGTTACTTTAACGTCAGTGGTAGATAAATTATTGGAATCTGTTATTACAAAAAACATAGTTTGGTCAATGATTCACAACATGGATTCACCAAGGGCAGGTCATGTCTCACCAATTTATTGAGTTTTTATAGGAAAGTTTATGAGACAGCAGATAATGATAAGAATTATGATATAATATACCCGGACTTTAGTAAGGCATTCCACAAGGTACCACACGAGCGACTCTTAAATAAGGTTAAGGCTATCAACAAGTTTGCTGATGATACTAAGGTATGTAGGATTATTGGATCACAGTCTGATGTAAATATATTGCAAGGAGACTTTGATAAACTTAATGAGTGGGCATCTGCCATCTGAGATGGCAGATGGAATTTAATATTGATAAGTGCAGCGTTATGAATGTTGGTAGGAAAAAACCCTGGTACACCATAGATACACCATACGCAATGTATCGCTGAAAAGATCAGAAGGTGAGAAAGATCTTGGAGTGAGGGTGAGCTCAGACCTCCTACCTAGGAAACAATGTATTGAGGCCAGAAATAGAGCTAATATGGTGTTAGGATTCATTACCAGAAGTGTTAAAAGTAGAAGTACTGAGGTTATTCTAAAGCTTTATTTGGCTCTAGTCAGACCTCACCTAGACTATGCGGTTCAGTTTTGGTCTCCATATTACAGGATGGATATAGCCTTGTTAGAATCTGTGCAGAAAAGGATGACCAAAATTATTCAAGGGATGCGTAACTTTAGTTATGAGAAGAGATTGAAGCTATTAAATTTACACTCGCAGACGCAGAGTAAGGGGCGATCTGATAGAAGTTTTTAAAGTGGATAAAGGGATATAATAAAGGAGAGATAGGAAAAGCTCTTACGGCTAGTAATCAGGGTAGAACAAGTAACGGATTCAAGCTGGAAAAGCGTTGATTTAAAAAAGAAATAGGGAAAAACTGGTTCACAAATAGGCTAGTAAATGATTGGAACGGACTCAGTAGACAGGTAGTTAGTGCGGAGTCATTAGAGAGCTTTTAAAGGAGGTGTATAAATTCATGGATGGGGATGAAAAGTGGATGTAGGTAGTGTTTAGTAACAGGAACTACCTCGTGTAGGTCTCATGGCCTCTTGCAGCTTCCTTATTTTCTTATGTTCTTAGAATTTTTCCTTTTAAGGGGGCATTGGTCTGGTGCCCCCCACCCTCTCCCCCGAATTCGCCAGCAAGTGATTTAGAGTAGTGGTTGAAAAATAGTGTCCATAGAAAGCCTCCCTCTGCTGACAAGACTCATCTGTTGCATCAAAACTAGTGGGTTGATTCTTTATTTATTTTGCATTTATTGTATGGGGGGGGGGGGGGGAAGAGATTTCAGATATGTTGTCATATTCCATATCAGAAAGGGCTGAAGCCCCTATTGTTCCAACTTATGGAGGGTTTACTGTACTAAGAGTCCTTTTGGAGGCTTTTTTTTTTTAGCTCACCTGGCCTGCTTCTCTTGCTTGATATCTTTCCCACACTTGGCATCTGCTCACTTCCTTGTCCAGTACTCTAGTTCTCAATGCAATATCAATAATATTCGCTATTTCTTTATTTGCCTTACCTTCCTTGTAAACTGAGAATATAGCAGCTGTGTGGTGACTTGAGAACACTTTCCAGCCAGTCATATGGCCAACACAAGCTAAAATAGGTTGTGAACAACAAACAAGAATGTATCACCTTAGTGAAGATGTGCGCACAACAACTTCTCACTATGAGAATCACAAGGCAACTAACTGAGTCACCCTGCTGTTCTCGATGTTAAGCCATGCCAACTCTATCACTGAGGACAGCGCCATGAGCTGTTGTCAATTTGGTTAACTGCTTTTATGGGATAAAGTTATTTCAGACAAAAAAGATGGCGCATGAATTTGTGTGCCGTCACTTCTGTGTAAGGGTGTAGTGCAATCTCCATGTAGATGTAAGGAAGCACACAAGTGGATGTGGAGACAGCATTCTGACACAGTGATATGTGGGGAGGTGGTATAGTGCTTGAACCATTGAACATGTCAGACCTAGACAGAAGAGCCGAGTTTAAGACAGAAAACCACCAGTTTCTCCTTGATTCATTAAGATACAATGAAAATCAGGTGTTCTGTAACATGTGTTTATTATGAGGGATATTCATATGGCATTGTTTGTTTGTTTTTCAGGTGAGGTCGTGGACTGGTCCCTGAAGCATGGCCAGCCTTTGGGTGCCCTGAGGAGCTGCCCCGATGACTCCTGGAGCAGGTAATGGAGTCACTTGCTGAAACATAAGATGGTGTGGAAAATGATAAGGTTACATCTGATCCAACTGTTACAAGGTTGCCCTCATTACTGTGTGGTTTCAGAGGGTTTTTTTTCCAAGAATGGAATGGAAGGTCAGTTACTGGGAAAGGTTTTCAACATTTTTTATTCAAGCATTTTTTAAGGGGGGTAGCTGGTGAGTAAATCTCATTTTCAGATGTAGCCTGTTAAAGTGTGAGTTTCTTAAAGTGCTGTTTAGACTCCAGCAGACAACAGCACAGCTAATATCCTGTGAGGCAGTTTTTGCATTCCAAGTCACCCATTACACTTGCTTTACTCTACGATGCCAAACCTTTTCTCATTTCATTATACACTTGTCTTTCTTGGCGCTCCACACAGCAGGTCAGTAATGGGTCTTGTATCACAGAATCCAGTGCTGCGTGTCACCGAGGGAGATCAGGATGGCGCAGGACTCCAGCATGTCCCTGAGGCACCTGCCACTGATAGTCACTCCTGCCACCACCACCACAACCACAACCACCACTACCTCCTCCTCCTCCCTTACCACCACCACCACTGCCACCGCCATCACCACAAACGCCACCGTCGGCACGAACCCATGGGAACACCACGGCAAGAATAGAATTTATCGGAGCGAGCTGGAGTCTTCTTGTTCCTTTGTTGGGTTTGAGCTTGACTCCAAGCCATCAAGACTTATTAGTGACCTGAGACAATTATTGATAAAAGGCAGCGACTCACTAACCATGGGAGCCAAGAAACGATCACTCAATGGCTTGAATGGATTAGTAAAACAAGAAGAGTGTGCAAACTCCCTGCTGTGTGGTAGTGAAAATGTGGTGTCAGACAGTGTTCATAGTGTTCAGAAAGTGTTGATGGAAAAAATTAAGATGGAATATTGTATGAAAAAGAAAGATAACCTTGTGAATATTGAAAAGATCAACCGCCATGATGAGTGTTGCAAGGAGGTGGAAGAAGTGTGTTTGATAGACCCAGGAGGTAACGGCCTCAAGGATAACGATGACGACATTATCATCGTCAAGGAAATATTGCATAATAATGCCCCTCTAAAAGTGTCAGGTGCACAGCAAAAGAAAAATTCAGTGCAGCCAAGCAAAACCAAAAATAAAGAAACAGAAATTGTGTCTCCCCGTCACTGTTTAGGCAACAAGGAGACTTCCCCTTTGGTGGTGAAACTAAGACCTGAGATTTATGCCCTTGACCATCAGGTAGGGGTGGAGCAGGACGGTCACTACAACCTGTATGGAGCTCCAGAAATCATTGAAGTGATTGCTATGGAGGACATATGGGAAGTTGAGGATGAGGTGCAACCTAACACTGGCACCTTCCTCAGCCCTGTGTATGCTGTTGCCCTGGATCACTCCTACAGCTCACCTCTTCCTAGATGTCTGGAGGAAAGTTTTACCATATCACATGAAGGTGAAAACCCACAAACAGTATTTATAAGTCACACAGAAGAAGTATCAAATGACACATGTAGTGAGTCACCACAAGCTGGCTGCGGCAGGGAGGAAGTTAAAGCAGAGAGTCCCACATTAGGAGTGATAGATGCTGTGTATACTTTGTGCCACAATTATAGTGATGTCAGTGATGGGGTGAGCAAAGCTGCCACCACAAACCAAGTGTGTCCCATTGAAGCACATCCCCAGGGTGGCAGTGGCAGTGGTAGGGTGAACAGTGCTGCCACCACAAATCAAGTGTGTCCCATTGAAGCACGCCCCCGGGGTGGCAGTGGCAGTGGTAGGGTGAACAGTGCTGCCACCACAAACCAAGTGTGTCCCATTGAAGCACGCCCCCGGGGTGGCAGTGGCAGTGGTAGGGTGAACAGTGCTGCCACCACAAATCAAGTGTGTCCCATTGAAGCATGCCCCCGGGGTGGCAGTGGCAGTGGTAGGGTGAACAGTGCTGCCACCACAAACCAAGTGTGTCCCATTGAAGCACATCCCCGGGGTAGTAGTGGTAGGGTGAACAGTGCTGCCACCACAAACAAAGTGTGTCCCATTGAAGCACATCCCCAGGGTGGTAGTGGTAGGGTGAACAGTGCTGCCACCACAAATCAAGTGTGTCCCATTGAAGCACATCCCCAGGGTGGTAGTGGTAGGGTGAACAGTGCTGCCACCACAAAACAAGTGTGTCCCATTGAAGCACATCCCCGGGGTGGTAGTGGTAGGGTGAACAGTGCTGCCACCACAAACCAAGTGTGTCCCATTGAAGCACATCCCCAGGGTGGCAGTGGCAGTGGTAGGGTGAACAGTGCTGCTACCACAAAACAAGTGTGTCCCATTGAAGCACGTCCCCGGGGTGGTAGTGGTAGGGTGAACAGTGCTACAACCACAAACCAAGAGTGTCCCATTGAAGCACATCCCCGGGGTGGTAGTGGTAGGGTGAACAGTGCTGCCACCACAAACCAAGAGTGTCCCATTGAAGCACATCCCCGGGGTGGCAGTGGTAGGGTGAACAGTGCTGCCACCACAAAACAAGTGTGTCCCATTGAAGCACGCCCCCGGGGTGGCAGTGGTAGTGGTAGGGTGAACAGTGCTGCCACCACAAACCAAGTGTGTCCCATTGAAGCACATCCCCGGGGTGGTAGTGGTAGGGTGAACAGTGCTACCACCACAAAACAAGTATGTCCCATTGAAGCACATCCCCGGGGTGGTAGTGGTAGGGTGAACAGTGCTGCCACCACAAAACAAGTGTGTCCCATTGAAGCACATCCCCGGGTGGTAGTGGCAGTGGTAGGGTGAACAGTGCTGCCACCAAAAACCAAGTGTGTCCCATTGAAGCACATCCCCGGGGTGGTAGTGGTAGGGTGAACAGTGCTGCCACCACAAAACAAGTGTGTCCCATTGAAGCACATCCCCAGGGTGGTAGTGGTAGGGTGAACAGTGCTGCTACCACAAAACAAGTGTGTCCCATTGAAGCACATCCCCGGGGTGGTAGTGTTAGGGTGAACAGTGCTGCTACCACAAACCAAGTGTGTCCCATTGAAGCACATCCCCAGGGTGGCAGTGGTAGTGGTAGGGTAAACAGTGCTGCCACCACAAACCAAGTGTGTCCCATTGAAGCACATCCCCGGGGTGGGTAGCGGTAGGGTGAACAGTGCTGCCACCACAAACCAAGTGTGTCCCATTGAAGCACATCCCCGGGGTGCAGTGGCAGGTAGGGTGAACAGTGCTGCCACCACAAACCAAGTGTGTCCCATTGAAGCACATCCCCGGGGTGGTAGTGGCAGTGTAGGGTGAACAGTGCTGCCACCACAAACCAAGTGTGTCCCATTGAAGCACATCCCCGGGGTGGCAGTGGCAGTATAGGGTGAACAGTGCTGCCACCACAAACCAAGTGTGTCCCATTGAAGCACATCCCCGGGGGTGTGCAGTGGTAGGGTGAACAGTGCTGCCACCACAAACCAAGTGTGTCCCATTGAAGCACATCCCCGGGTGGTAGTGGCAGTGGTAGGGTGAACAGTGCTGCCACCACAAAACAAGTTGTCCCATTGAAGCACATCCCCGGGTGGTAGGCAGTGGCAGTGTTAGGGTGAACAGTGCTGCCACCACAAAACAAGTATGTCCCATTGAAGCACGTCCCCGGGGTGGTAGTGGTAGGGTGAACAGTGCTGCCACCACAAACCAAGTGTGTCCCAATGAAGCACGTCCCCAGGGTGGCAGTGGTAGTGGTAGTGTGAACAGTGCTGCCACCACAAAACAAGTATGTCCCATGAAGCACGTCCCCGGGGTGGTCAGTGGTAGGGGTGAACAGTGCTGCCACCACAAACCAAGTGTGTCCCAATGAAGCACGTCCCCAGGGTGGCAGTGGTAGTGTTAGTGTGAACAGTGCTGCCACCACAAAACAAGTATGTCTCATTGAAGCACGTCCCCGGAGTGGTAGTGGCAGATTTAGGGTGAACAGGGCTGCTACCACAAAACAAGTATGTCCCATTGAAGCACGTCCCCGGGGTGGTAGTGGCAGTGGTAGGGTGAACAGTGCTGCCACCACAAAACAAGTATGTCCCATTGAAGCACGTCCCTGGGGTGGTAGTGGTAGGGTGAACAGTGCTGCCACCACAAACCAAGTGTGTCCCAATGAAACACGTCCCCAGGGTGGCAGTGGTAGTGGTAGTGTGAACAGTGCTGCCACCACAAAACAAGTATGTCCCATTGAAGCACGTCCCCGGAGTGGTAGTGGCAGATTTAGGGTGAACAGGGCTGCTACCACAAAACAAGTATGTCCCATTGAAGCACATCCCCGGGGTGGTAGTGGCAGTGGTGGGCTGAGCAATGGTGCTACTATAAATACCAGCGTTTACCAACCACTGAGCCTTGTTGAAGAACATCCCCAAGATGGTAGAGGCAAGGATAAGCTGAACAATGTTTCCACAAATAGCAGTGTTGTTCCTCAGCCATGCAGCACCACAGACAGCTTACCACAGGAGCAAAACAAGCTACGTCCAGAAAGGTTTGCTGCAGATGAAGCAGTACGGCTTGAGCACTTTGAAAATGTTAAGGAAAGCTCCACCAACATTCACAATTCACAACGAGCCGGGAAATTTGCTAAAAAACCTGTTGAAGAGCCTAAACTAAGTTTGTCTGGAAATGACATTCTTGATGTAAATTCTCAAAAACCCAAAACTGCAGAAATGAATGATGAAGATGCTGGAAGTGAGCCGTGTTTACGAGCACCTGGCAGAGATAATAGTAATAACAATAGCAGCCAGAGAGCAGGAAGCCAAGAGAGAATGATGATAAGGTCCTCCATACAATTAAGGAAAAGAAAGATTTACAAGTTGATTGAAGTACCTCAGAGGGAGTCAATAAACTACGATCAAATTTCTGACATTGATACTCATTATGCAAATAAAGCATCTTCTTTTGAGGATGATTTACCAGCCATCAAAAAGGAGAAAGAGATAAAGAAACCTAATTGTTTTGCCAACAGTAATGAAGAGAAGAAGGCAGTCAACAATATATGGCAAGTGCTTGTCTCCCAGCTGGAGGACTGCATGAGGGGCATCACCACCCTGCCTCCCGCCGTCACCATGTACACCAGGAAACGGAAGAGAAGCCTCAGTGCAGGGAGAAGGAGAGGAAGCGGAGGGATGACTCTACAGCGACACAAAGAAAGTGTTGGGCATAATGACAGTGTTTCTTCTGCAGAAAGGCAAGATTCTGGGACAAGCCAGTGTGTAGAAGGGAAAGAAGAGTCAAGTCAAACAACACACACATGTGGAGAGAATAGAGTTGCGGTGCAGAGAGGAAAGCGTGTGTGCTTCTGCCGGTACAACACTGTGCTGCCTGTGACTACCCGGAGGACTTGCTGTGGAAGAAAAAGAGTCAAATCTGTTTGCCGGAGAAACAGTCGTGCTGCCAGTAGGGAGGACATCGTGTTCCCGACGGATCAGAAGTCACTTTTCCAAAGCCTTGGTCTGATGGATAAGAGATTGTATGACAAGGATGTGTATTACGAGTCACTGGTCACCCACAGAACGCGAAAGGTGCGAGCCAATCAGATCAAAGGAAAAGATCACTATAGAATGTTCTTGAACAATCGTCATGCTAACGGTGTAGATCAGAATAGTGGCAAAGTTAAACAACCTTTACCTCTAACATTCATCAGCAAAGAAAACCTGTGTAAACTTTCAACGACAAAGAGTAAAGCACTAAGTAAAGGCAATACCCTGGACTGGCAGGATGATGAATATATCACAGACCCTAACTTTGAGGGTTTTAGTAATGCAAAAAGCAAGGAATCACGCAGTAGAAGTAGTAGTCCGTCTCTTAAGCGACAGTGTAACTTGACGGCGTCGGTAAATGTAGGTGACGTGGGTGGCAGTGTGAGTCGTTCTGAAACGGTACCTTCTGTGCCATTTTGCTGCACGGACACCAATGATAACTTTACTGAAAATTACAGCTTACCAAAGACACGAAATGCTAAGTTGGAACACAGTAAGACCAGTGGTGATATGGAGGAGTGTCCAGTGTGTGAGAAGTCCACTGATGAAATATGTTCCCTGAATCATAAAGTCAGGATGGAACCCTCGAGTAATGGAATTATTGAGACACATCATTGTGAGGTTCGTCTTGAAATATGTTCCCTGAATCATAAAGTCAGGATGGAACCCTCGAGTAATGGAATTCCTGAGACACATCATTGTGAGGTTCGTCTTGAGAAGATAGATAGTGGTAGTTTGGTTACTGGGGAGATTTTTTTGAAGAGTAGTCAGACAGAGAATAAGATAGATAATGAAAATTGTTATGGAAGCACATTGCTGGATTCCCAGCCTGTGAACAAGGGTATTTCTTCTGCAATGGAATGGGAGTGGTCAATGGAAGAGATTAACAAAGAGGCAACAACTCAATCTAGCACAGATGAACAATCCATATCAAATTCAGATATAATGGAAGTGGATAATTTTAGTGATGGAACCTCTGAAGATTCCTTACCAAATCTATGGACAATAGGACTAAAAAAACCATCTGGCATCTGCAATAAACCCACAGTGACGGCAGCATCGTCAGACACGGTGGGCATCAATTCACACAGCACTCAAGACCTGTTCAAGGACTCGCTGAAACACTCTCACAGCAGAAATGAAAACTTAGACTTTTTGGGCTTTGATAATGAGCCAGACTATTTAAGATTTGAACTTAAAACACCACCACTTACAGAAGCAAAAGAAGATTCAGACTCTATTCCTGAAGGTTTTCATGGCAGAGAAAGCTTTGATGGGAAATACAAGTTGAAATGTTTAGAACATCATAGACATTTGATGACATTGTTACATGACCCAAATGATGATGTGGATGCCAGCAAGGAACTGGAAGATGTGAGCCAAAGTGTAGCTACCTCCAAGGTGTCTGTGATGGAGAGAAGTGATAGGACAAAATTGGATGACCAGAAGGACTTCAAAGGGAAGCCGTTGAGGACAAGCCCGAGGAAAGGTGGCGGGGAGGCCCAGGCACAGGCTAGGTTATCCTTATCAACCAAAGAGACTAAACCATTTAAATCTTCTCCCTCACCCACATTGAGGTCTTCCAAAACATCTGAAAAGATGTCAACAAAACTATCTGATTTTGACTTGACCAGAAACTGCCGAGTAAACTTGACTAAAATCCAGCTGCCAGAGAGTGTATTGGAGGGCATAAAGGTTGGTGCGGAGGACAGCATTATCAGTCCATCGTCCTCTGGTGGGTCATCTCCAGAGAAATTAAGAAAAACAGCAAAAAGATCTGAGCCTGAAAGCTGTGTTACTATATCAAGATTCTCTACAAGACAGAATGTGAGCAGAATAAAGTACTCTGAACTACTAAACTTGAGGAGATCATTGAATGGCTTGTATGACGAGACGAGACCTCCTGCTGCTTATGCCACCAAACATGCGAGGAGTGCTTCTGATGAGATACGCTACAAGTGCAGTACTTGTTTGCTGGCATTCACAAGTAAAAGTACTCTCAATAGTCATCTTCAAACTCATGAGGAGAATGCATTCAAGTGTACAGAGTGTGCCCTAAGTTTCTCACAAGAGATACAACTACAGTCTCACACAAGATTACACAATACTGCTAGCCAAGCAGTCTTCTGTGAAAAATGTGGAGAGAGTTTTTCTCAACTGGAAAACTTGAGAGATCACATTAAAAATCACTTATCTCCAAAATCTTTATTGAGTTGTAAATGTCAACCAACTATGAATGATCCACTTAATTTTCCCTTAAAGGACATAAGAACATAAGAAAATAAGGAAGCTACAAGAGGCCGCGAGGCCTACACGTGGTAGTTCCTGTAGGACTTCAGGAATATGTGTGCAGAATGCACCGACTCCTTTGCCCCGTCCTCCAATGTGAAGCGACACACCCGCATGCCTATCCGAGAGAAGGCCCACCAGTGTGCCCGGTGTAAGGTGAATTCTGCACCCCATGGAACCTGATTCAGCAAGGTTATATTTCACAGCCTGACCCACACGCCTCGTGACCATAAAGAATAGGCAACCTTTGAAGTCTGCTAGGCCAGGGACTCCTTATCTGGGTTATTTTCCCTTACCAACATATTGGTAAACCTCTGACTTTTATTTCAGTACTGGAAAGAAAAATATGTGTTTGGGACAAGCAGTAGGACACATGTGCCGAGTATGTTGTCTCTCAGTGGTGGCCTGCTGCCTTGTGTCAGGATGAAACATTCACTTGCCTACCGAGGCTGAGTAGTATGATCCTTGATTTCTGTTCATGTAACTCTGTGTTTTCCATTCCTGCTGGAAACAAGTATGATTGTTTACAAGCAGGAAACAAGGCTATGTATATACATGACTAGTTTCATTTGTGAAGAATTAAAATTTGTGTAATAACAGGTCTTGGCATCAGGTAGCTTGTAGGAGGGAGGTCACTTAGTATTGAGTATGTAAAGCCTTGGCCCATCTTGAGCTTGTGTTTGTAACGGGAGTCAATGAGGCACAGGTTAACTTGTGATGTAAATGATGTAGATAGTGTTTGTACATACAGTGTACTTATTGTTAAGCATAGGTGTTCAGCAGCAGAAGAAGCTGTTCCACACACCAGTTATTTGGCAACATTTGCCATTTCTTCTACTAATGTTTGCAGAGGAACTAGTCACACACAATACCCACTATGACTGACAATAATAGGAATACATATTTGATACTTTACAACTTGATCAATTGATTTTTTATAACATGACAATGATTTTACAACATTTTACAATGATGACTTGGTTTTATTAGTAACTTATATGCAATGGCGAGGTGATTGTCCCGTCCCGTCTGAGGCTCACCCAGTTATGCAGATACCCATAGCTTTGACTTGTGAAGGTCTGTTCAGTTTATGTATTTAGTGCTTTGGGCGTGTCAGCTTTAGGCACTGTTCCAGCATGAAGCTCAACTTGTTATCACTGTCTTAAGGTACAAACATCTTAGGGAAATGTTCGTGATCACTGCCATGTGTTGAGGTCTTCCAAGACACACTTCAGGAATGTATTCTTTGTATAAACTGAACATAAATATCAGTATACTAAATCCAGATAATTTGTTCCCATATGGTAGAAGTGCTGGCAGTGAAGTGCACTCCCCCTACACTGTACAGCAACTTATGGTATATGTTGCTATAATGACTTCATCCAATCAATCAGGCAGATGAGTTGTGCCTTCCTTCCCTCAACATAACCTTTTTGATCAGGTTGTTACTGGGGGGATTCTAGGACATTCTAGGGGAGGTCTGACGACATGCTACCAAGCTTTCTGGTGGATACAATAAATCTTCACAGCGGTACAAACTATTTTGATAACGACGCAAATAATGTAACTAGAGTGAGCGGTAGTGATTAGTGTGAGGCACCCGGCATCTGTGTGTGCCAAGTAGTGGAGGCAGGGGAGACTGGTATACTTTCTAAGAAGGAAAAGTTTTCTAGGGTTCTTAACTTTCTTGGAATTAGCTTTATATTCCTGGCAGGGAAACAGATGACTCCGGGGCATTGGTGGCCTGGTGATGGAGGGAGGGAGGTGTGCATCAAGGCTCCTACAGGGTGCTCAACATATTTTTATCCACTTATGAATTGTTGGTTTTGTGTAAATCTTTATTCTAATATGTATTGTTGTCCTGGCGTGACGTGTGCTCACCTTCATGTGGCTGAGGAGCGGTGAGTACAAACATTGAGGTTCCGTTAATGTGCTCAGAAAGTGAAAGTTTTTTGTAAGAATGGTAACTCAGCAGCTAATCATTGTATTTTTGTTTCCTCAGTGTACGTGAGTCATGTCATATTGCACAAGTGAGAGTGTACCTCCATCATCAGGCTACAGTTTAACATGAAAGTGTACCTAAAAGTAACTAACTCATCTTTTTGTATAAATCTTCCAAACTTTTTTCTCTATCTTATTGTAGTCAAGAATTTTGTGTATGAAGTACAAAACCAGGATGTTTCAGATGACATTTTCTTGCAGTTCTACTGATTGACCGTTTAAAGAAGGTTCACTATTGATTATGTTATATTTCTCTATTTGTCCTTATTTATTATGAAATACACCGAGAAATAATAATGTGCTATCATTGAGAGAAAGATCTTTTTCTTTTTTCTTACATCACAAAAGATGGCTAAGGGCAAAAAAAGAAGAAAAAGTAACAAAAAGCCTGCTAGCTGCCAGTCCCTGTAATGCAGATGTTAAGAGATTGTAAAAAGGAGGGTGGGACAATTTAGTTTGGGAGATGTCTTGAGACTTGTAAAAAATTCAGGTTTTATGAAGGTGGAAAATTTGAAACAGGAAGAGGGTTCCAGAGTTTATTAGTGAAATTAATGAAAGAGAAAAGATACTGGTTAAGTCTTGCATTAGTATGATGGACAGAATAGGGATGAAAATGAGTAAAAAGTCTTGTGCAGCGAGGCCACGGGAGGGGGGGAGGCATGCAGTTAGCAAGTTCAGAAGAGCAGTGGCATGAGGACGATGATAGAAGAGAGCAAGAGAAGCAACATTCCGGCAGTGATTTAAAGATTGAAGAAAGTCAGTCTGAGGAGGGGAGTTGATGAGACAAAAATCTTTTGACTCAACCCTGTTTAGGAGAGCTGTATGAGTGGATCCCCCCCCAAACATGAGACACTTTCCATACATGGGCGGATAAGGCCCCTGTAGAGAACAAGCAACTGGGAGAGAGAAAAAAATGAACGCAGATGCCACAGGACACCTAACTTCTTAGAAGCTGTTTTGGTAAGAGATGAGATGTGAAATTTCCAGTTCAGATTTTTAGTAAAGGATAAACCAAGAATGTTCATTGTACTGTAGAAGAAGGAGATAGTTTAATGTCACTGAAGAGGGGATAGTTGATTGGAAGGTTATGTTGAGTAGATAGGTGAAGAAATTAGGGGGTTTAGCTGAGTTGAGGGGTGAGCCCTCACAGCAGGACATAGGTGATGCGATTAGTGCTGTAGCGAGGTAGGAGACGCTTGCCATCTTCTGCTTTCAGCTGCAGCCACCGGATAGCTCCATGAGCGAAAAGAAGGCCGAGTGCCTAAGTCCTTCCTGCCAGTACATATAGTGTGGTGGCTTATGGCAATGATCGTTACCTGCTGGCCCAAAGCACCAAATTTGGCACACATATACTTTGGGCCAAAGCAAAACTTTTTGGAGGGGGGTACCCAATTTTAAAGGTCAAGGTCAAGGTCAAGGTCAGGTCAAGGTTAAAGGTCAAACTTTGCTAATTGCCGTCTTTAGCCATTTCCAAAATAATTTTCAACATAAAAACGTGCTGTCATTGCCTAGATTACCGTTAATAGACTTGAGGGAGTCATATCTAGCATTAAAGAGTTGTCTACATGGACCCCCTCTATAAAGCACTACATGCATAACTGCACTCACCTAGATGAGGAAGGCACGTCATGCTTCACAGTCACCACGGCATTGACATAGTGCTGTACACGCCAGACCAGCATTTTCGCATTTACAATTCCTAGCACACATGGGAACCACCTTGCAGCCACACTTTTTGCTCTGCTCTCAGAAGAAGTAGCCAACCATGTCTACCCACCTGAAAAATGGGTATAAATTACATCCGGAGAGAGAGTTCTGTCCAATCAACCTGGATGTACTATGGACATGAGTGACCATGAGGAGGCAGACAGCAGGATTTCTCTGCATGTGTACGATACCCTGAGGAAAGGTGCAACATCCATTCTTGTCAGAACTGTTGATACGGACGTGGTTGTGATCCTTGTAGGAGTTTTCTACTGTCTTGTCAATCGGTATCCTGACTTGGATCTGTGGGTTGGATTTGGTGCAGGGAGGCACTTTCGGTACTACCACATTAACTCTGTCTGCCTGGAACTTGGTGAAGACAAATGTAAAGCGCTGCCCTTCTTCCATACCTTTACTGGATGTGATGTGACATCCCAGTTTAATGGTAAAGAGAAGAAATCAGCCTGGATGACCTGGAAATCACTCTTAACTGTGACAGAAGGGTTTACCGCAGCATCATCCTCAGCATTCATTCCTCAAGACACATCATCTCCGGTATTCAGTGTAATTGAGCAGTTCACCTGTGCCATGTACGACAGCACGACTCAACACAGCAAGGTTAACGACCTTCGGCAAGAGCTCTTTCCTAACAGGCTGAAACTGATGGAAAGGCTACCACCAACACAGAATGCACTGCTCCAACATGTCAACCGATGTGTGTACCAGGCCAGTGTCTGGACAGAGAGTCTGAAACCAGTCATTGCTGCCCCTAGCCCAGATGGTTTCGGTTGGTCCAAGTCAGACACTGGGTGGCATCCCATCTGGACCACGCTTCCAGCTGCTGCTGTGGCTTGTAGAGAACTCAAAAAGTGTGGCTGCAAGGTGGTTCCCATGTGTGCTAGGAATTGTAAATGCGAAAATGCTGGTCTGGCGTGTACAGCACTATGTCAATGCCGTGGTGACTGTGAAGCATGACGTGCCTTCCTCATCTAGGTGAGTGCAGTTATGCATGTAGTGCTTTATAGAGGGGGTCCATGTAGACAACTCTTTAATGCTAGATATGACTCCCTCAAGTCTATTAACGGTAATCTAGGCAATGACAGCACGTTTTTATGTTGAAAATTATTTTGAAATGGCTAAAGACGGCAATTAGCTAAGTTTGACCTTTAACCTTGACCTGACCTTGACCTTTAAAATTTGGTACCCCCCTCCAAAAAGTTTTGCTTTGGCCCAAAGTATATGTGTGCCAAATTTGGTGCTTTGGGCCAGCGTGTAACGATTTGGTTATTTTTTGGCCATAAGCCAACCCACTAATAGCCTCTTCCTTGTCAAGACCTTCAGAGTGCCTCCTCATGGCACTCCTGGAGACTGGGATCTTGCGGACCCAGGATAAATCTCTGGAGGATCTCGAAGCAGGTTGCAGCCCCAGAGGTGATGTGTGCATGGCTCACCGATGTGTGGACACACCCTGCTTCTTCACCAATCCAACCTGGACAAGTGGGGCTCATAGCCATGGTATGCAATCCACCAAGGAGGGGGACACCTCTGACTACAAACCCGGGCAGGTGGGGCTCGTTAGCCATGGTAGGCAATCCACCTAGCTGAAAACTGGGGTTAGCTGTAAGGAAGGGCATTCGAGGCGTAAAAGTCATGCTTCGCCGCATATGCCGAACTAGAGTTCGGTATATCAGAGGCTTGTTCGAAGGCAACACAGCGTTCAATTTATCTGAAATTTGGTTTATTGAGGGTTTACTGTACTGATGGCCTTGTTTGAAAGGTACATTATACAAAGTAGTGTACTAAAGAAAAGTATTTCATTGTCCATAGCTTTAGTAAGTGGGTTATTTTATTGCATGACACTCACTCCTTATTGTTAAGATTTTTTACAATTTTCTTTGTGTAAAACGCAGTGTACAGGAGTATGAAAAGCCAGAAGGAGACAGATTGTCCTCTCTATATTCTTAAGAAGCCTAAGACCTTACAATAAACAATACACATGACTAGCACTATGGATGGCAGGAGTGAAATCAATCCTTAGATGTATCAATGCCCCAGTCTGTCTTGATGGCGTCTGCCGCCTTCTCAGCGATCATGACCGTGGCCGCGGCTGTTCCCCCAGACACAATGGTGGGCATGACAGAGGCGTCCACCACCCTCAGGTTCTCCACGCCGTGCACCCTGCCACAGGCGCCAAGGGGAACCAAGGGGAGGGGGGTTATTGCATTACTCTTGTCCCATATTAAAGTGTATGCAAAGCTGATCATGTCCAGACTCTGACCTGTATTTGATCAGTTTACAGTGTGCAATATTGCATTTTTCATGTGGTAAATCTTCACAAGTAATATTTCTTCCTAACCATATCAGGCAACTAAATGATTTTATGTATTAGTAATATGGAAATGAGTGATTACATGTGGAGGTAATGGTGGTTGGTTTACCTGAGGTTGTTGTCCACCACCGCCAGAGGATCATTTGAGGGGCCCATTTTGCAGGTGCCCACCGGGTGCCAAAAGGAGGAAGCCATGTGTTGAACGAAGCACCGCCAGTACTCCTCCTCAGCCTCAGCCTCAGCCTCTTCAGCTTTCTGGATGCATCCTGGCACTGGCTGTGTTGGGTGAGTTTGATGCTTTACAGAGTTGCACGAGATGTGTGATGGCTTAGATTTAAAGGTTAAACAGACAGACACAAGGGCTTAATGTGTGTATATTTACCTAGTTGTATTTACCTACTTGTAGCACACAGGGGCTATACTCTTGTGATCCTGTCTCTGTATCTATCTATCCTGTGTGAGAGGTCAATGATGTATTTTTCAGTCTATCCTATCCTCAACATGTAATACGGACTGGTATAGGTGATGGCACAACACAGAGCCGGCCCAAGCCCATAAGAGGCCCTAAGCAGAATTAGATTTTGGGCCCCTCCACCCCCCTCCACCAATAGGATTGACTATGATCAATGCTGGATCATTTACATACTGCAAATCATAGACACCTTTCATCAGTTTATTAGTTGTGTCTGTATTGTGTAGTTCATGTAAAAAAAATCAAGCTCTTCTATGTAGTGGGATATTTCAAGCGGTCTTGGGAACCTTAAGGAGGCACTTAGATCACTTATGCCTTGGACCAGCTCTGATACAACCTTGTGCTTACCTCATCATGGAACTGAGCTCCAAGTGTCTTCAGAGCTTCAGTCTTGCCCAGCTTCATGGCAAATTGTATTCCTAGCAGGAGACACACAGCATTAACACCTTGTTATAATGTGGCTGTCAGTACGGACTCTACTTCCTAGTATTGATTACCTTACTTGTTGCATTCAGGAAGAGGAATGACTACTTGTGTATTGATCAGTACATTGTTTTTGTTTTTTCTTAATTCAAGATAGACTAAATATAAAGTAGAAAAAGTGTGTATAATATAGAAATAATGACACTTTTTTTTTCTTCTGTTTCCGTGACTGGTGTGATGTGTTGCACTTACCCTTGACAAGTGTTTGGATGTCATCTTGGTGGCTGAGGAACTGAGGGTCAATGAGTGGATGGTGTTTGGGGTCAGTGGACTGCAGGGTGATGGTTCCTCTGCTCTTGGGCCGCAGGAGTGACACCAGCAGCGTAAAGCCAGCCTGACCCAACACTGTGCCGTAATACTGCTTGTAGGTCTGTTGGCACAGGGCATGGTGTCACCTTGGCACTAAGGTCATCAGTGATCTGTCCTTTCTTTGAACTATAAGACAGTGTAATGGAATGAACATGTGTTGGTGAAAGATTAAGATGGTGAAGTGAGGATTATACATAGAGTAAGAGAGAATTTAGGTAGAATGAATGTTGCAAAAAAACTCACAAAATAAACATTGAATCTGTTTAGAAATAGTGAACTGGATGAAGCACATCTTGTCATGATTCCCGGTGAGAGTGAGTGTCCTTACCTGTCTGTCCATGCCATAGGTGTAGGGTGTGAGGAGGCCGCGGTCTGCGTGGAAGGAGACGGGACTGAGGAAGATGCCAACATCAGACTGGTGGGTTCCTTGGTCCATCACCAGCACCCTCGCTGTGCCACACTCTCCCGGCGGTGCAGAGAATGGCCCTGCACACCATACATGGTTAGTGTGTCACACTTGTCACACTTGATGAAGCAGAGGTGTATCATCTTTGCACCGATCACACTCCTCTAAGGAATAATATGCATACAGGTGCTCCCCTACTTATTAACATAATTGGCTCCTGGAGTTTGTTCTTAACTTGAAATGCAAATTCAACATTACTCTTATAAATACTGACTACTGCACACACCATTGTATAAAAACGTGTTTGTACAGTACAGTAGTACCCTTGTAATACTCAACAGTATATTTCACCAGTTATAAACGGTATAGTTCAATGCTTCTTGCTATTACCATACCATGCCACTGGCTCCACTTTAATGCATTAGGAACATGTAACTGTGATTGAATATTTGTGATAACTACAATATTTATTTACTGAAAGGTTTGTTTGTATCTCTTGAAAGTATGTAACATGAATGTTTGTAAGTAGGGGAGTGCCTGAGTCTTTTTTCATATGATTTAACTTATCTTCAGCTGGTTGTGAAGGCTGAGCAATAAAAGCCCTTGAAGGGATGATGTGACTTAACATAGCTAGCACAGAGTGAGTGGTAACATAGTTAGGGACTCACCCTTCCTGTGGCGGGTGTACTGGTGCATGGCAGTGGTGTTGAAGAAAGGGCCAAAGGGTGCGGGGGTACCAGGCAGGATCCACACAAGCCCATATACGCCTACATGGTCCTGTAGGTTCTGTCCCACACCAGTTAAGTTTGCCACAACATTAATCTGCAATAGACAAGAACAGATGTGACACTTAGACTGCAGATCCCTTGAAAATATACAAGATCCATATATGTGTCGTTATGCACGATGGAATCCATGTTGTGCACAGACCAAAAGTCCCTTCACTCAGGGACTCGTGTAAGGATCCCCTGTAGGACCCTCACCTTGTGGTCCTGAAGCTGCTCTTCTGGGCCCACGCCGGACAGCAGCAGCAGCTGAGGGGTGGCCACGGCCCCGGCACTCACCACCACCTCACGCTCGGCTGTCACCTGGTATGTCTGTGGCAAAGATGAAGCTATTGGATATACATACCATGGCTAGAAATACTGAATATACCAAGTAATGGGAAAACGCAATACATGTATAGTAGTTAAGGATGTGTGGATGTATACTTGTTGTGCGTTTTGCCAATTTTTCATGAATATGGTATTTAGCGCCCATATATTAGTTATAGTCACAGAAAGAGGCTGAATATGGTATGTTATACAGGCCTTTGGTCATTTTATGTTACTTGAGAAAGGTCAGTGCTATTAAGGCTGCTAACACAAACCATTGGGCACTCACCTTCCCTTCATACTCAAACAATACTCCAACGGCCTTCTTGCCCGTGAACAAGATCTGAGTGGGAGAAGAGAGAGGCTCACGTTCACCTTCTGTGTTTATAGTGTAGCACTTAGAGTGATGGAATCAATTCACAAATATGGTGCAAGCTTGAGCAAGCCAGTAGAGGAATTAGACTGTTATATCTTGAATCATTGTAGGCAGTCACATTGAACAGGCAAGTGAAAAGTACATGTGACTGGTCAAGAGAGTGAGGAGGAATGGAAGACTTGGTTGAGGCAGCGTAGTCTCACCTTGGTGACTGTGGCGCTGTGCAGAATGTGTAGATTGGACCAGGGCAAGGCTGGCTGCAGGTATGCTCCAGCCGTGGATGACCTCACACCGTTCCTTATGTTGTAATGAGGTCGTGCAAACCCTGTTGTATTGAAATAGTGACTCGCTGCATTCTGTACATTTGTTTATTGTTAGTGAAATACTGTAAATGGGTTGATGCAGTGTTTTGTCAAGGCTCTTGTACACTGAATAAGTGAAGTGCTGTTAGCTTGAATATTTCTCAGCTTCCATTGCAATGTTTTCCTACAGAAGAGAACAAAATCATGACATGTGCTTGGCCAGTTCCAATTCTCAAAAATCCTGAACAAGGCAGGCCAAGTAGGGTACAAAAGTGTTATGTAGAAAGTTAACATGTAATGATGCTGATGTCCTTAATACAAGTTACTGCAGGCAAGGTTTACAAGGCTACATTTGCCTTTATTAAGATTGGCCTCCTCCTTCAGATATATCATCATTGTTTACCGATGGAAGTTTGCTATTGCTCAATATAACTTTCACCATTGAAGTGGCTTGCCGTATCATTGTCTGTCATTGTCATGTGTCACAGAAGTGTCATTAATTCAACTGTTTACTGTCAGTGTAGAAGTCTTGTTATCGTCTACTATTGGCTGTGTCACCAGTATAGTGGCGGTGGTCCTGTGGTTGTGTTAGGGTCTTGCTTCTTACCTATATGATGCGGGCCATTAAGATCCACCGTGTTGTAGCCGAGCTCCTCCCCGGCCCTGAGGAAGGCTGCTGCAAGGGGCCCTGGGGAGGGGTCTGGGCTCACTGCCAGTGGTCCTCCCCGTCCATGGTATGACTCTGGGGATGGATAACATGCCTATTGGGTTGGGTGACAATGGAGCTGATGGTGGGTTGCTACAGTGGGTTATAGGCTAGTGAGAATAGGCTCAAGTAGTTTTTTTTTGTTTCCATTGTTTCACATTGTAGAAAAGTTGGAAGTATCTGTCTATGAATTATGACAACTCTGCCAGTCTCTGTACCTCACCAAACTAGTTAGATATTTGTTGTATAAGTGAGTACTATTATATTTGCCAGTGAAATATGATGAAGAGTGTTGAACAAGAGCCAACACTAACATAATAACATATACACTTTCTGCTCCTGTCAGTCTCGTGGTGTTCCTCTCACCTGTTTCACCCAGGTGGCTGCCCATGTAGTCCTCAGCCTTCCTGAAGTAGTAAAGAATGCTGTTGTAGTCCCAGCCAGGGTTGCCGAGAGCCTCCCAGTGGTCGTAGTCTTGGTGGTCGCCTCGGGTGTACACCATGCCTCCCATGGTGGAGCCCCCGCCCACCACCCGAGCCAGGGGGAGGGTTGCTCGCTGACCGTAACATTACTGTGAGTGTTGTGTCTTGGTAAAAGCAACTCATCCATATAGTTTATACACTTGTATGCAACGTGAAGTGCAGAATGTTTACATGATACTTGATTTACAAATATTTACGTTTTTTTCTTACATTTGGAAGTCGAGATGTTTTATACTTGAAAGTAGCCCAAGTACTTTGTATATAACACACTAGAGGGCAAAGCAGAGTACTATAATAGTATCTGTGTTCCAGAGAAATATCTTTGCTGACTAGTTAATGACCCTTCAGGGAAACTATTCAGACTTCAGGACTAGTTTTTGGAATCTGAAGTATGTGACTGTTGTAGCATTGTTGTTACCCCTGCCAAGGAGGTTATGTGATTGGTTCGGTTTGTTTGTTGTTTGTTAGCAGGATTATGCAAAAAGCTACTCTGGGATTTGCATAAAAATTTCACCAGAGGTGGGACTTGGCCCAATTTAGAGGTGATTAATTTTGGAATTGATCCGGATCTTGATCCAGGAGTTTTCTAAGGATATCCTGAGGGCTTGGCATCCTCTACCCTCAAGGTGCACTCTCTTAACTGCAAGTTCCCTCATCCCCCTTCTCCTCCCCTCATCCTGGAGATTCCAGGTTTATTTCTGGGACAAATCTCTGGTTTCCAGCGTCTATACTTACTGCCTCCAACCCCCCCCCCCCCTGGCCCCCCATCCCTTATCTTTCCACCAGCTGTGGAGGTTCCAAGCTTGCGTTAACATACTCTCCCAGAAACGTCTTTGATAACACTGCTGTCAACAGTGCTAGAAAAAGAGAAGACACATGAAGAACCATGAAAAAGATTCTAATCCTGCCACGCTCCAAAGCAAGAAGTGCAGATCTGAGAAGAAAGCTCAGTGCCGAATGCATGAAAAGAACTTAATTTTTGGATTAACGTTTGAAAGTGTAAGGATATCAGTAATGCAAGTAAGTTTGTGTTTATTAGAAGAAAAAAAAAATGTATTGTTCTGCCTTGGCGGAGGTATGCGCTCTTGGAGTGCTCTTGTTGTAGGTGTACTTGTTAAGGACAAGTATTTGCATGTGCAAATAATGATAAACTGACACTCTAGAGGGAGAAGTTTGGGTTATGAAGATGTCCAATAGAAACGTGACGGATTTACACATGTCACACTTTGTCTGGTGTTCCAGGAACTGACATATTGATAAAAATGTGAATCTTCATAACTTTTCAAGGGAGTGTGCACCTAAAGGCCATGTCACACGGACACTTTTTCCGGCATCTTTTGGTAGCAAACACGTATCAGGCATCATTTGACGCCTGATACCGGCATCTCTTGGCAGCAAACGCGGAGTCGCGCATGTTCGTTCTTTTGCCACCAGTACCGGCATCCTTGTTTGAATTTTGGAGCAGCCGACGCCACGCAAGACTTGTACGAACTACACATTTCAGTGAAATAAAGAGAAATGACCAATCTTGCAAGTTGGGTGGTTAAGAGATGCTGTAGCATCTCTATGTGATATACTTAGGGAAAATAAGTGCTGTATATAGGGAATATAGCTGTATAATTTTGTATAGTAATAGTAATATGGTGTAGATGAGAGGAGGAAAATAAAGTGTTTGGTAGAGTACGGTAGGAGAAATAAATAGGTCTTACTCTCTATATATACAAGACACGTGTATGATATGGTACATGCGTGTTATTTAGATTTTTTTTAACATATCATTTAGATATAGTTAAGTTTTGAGTTGTTGATGAAAACTGAACCGTGCATGACGGAAAATTTTTGATAAACAAATTTAATAGGCATTTAATAGGCTGCGCGTGCTTTTACTATTGAACTGGGGATAATATGATGTGTGTTATTTTTATTTGATTTAGGAATTCAAGTAAGGTTTATTTATGGTTATCAAGGGAAATGTGAAGAGGAAAGGACATTTTATAGATGCTAGTAGAAGCAGAGTAGCTAAGATAGAAGAAAAAGATCTTAGCTACTCTGGTAGGAAGATGCTCGTAGCTGAAACACCGTGTGACAACACGCGCACCTTTTGCCACCAGTACGGGCATCTTTTGGTAGCAAAATACCAAAAGATGCCGGAAAATATCGCTCCTGTGACACAGCCTTAAGAGTAAGGTCTCCCTGAAGCATTGCAGCACATCTCACCTTTTCCACAAAGTTGCCAAGGCTGTGCTGCTGCGGCTGTGTGACGTAGTTCCAGTTATTGTTGCCTTGGACGGAGGCGAGTGGTGCCAGGCCAGGGATGTAACTCTCTGGAGGAGGCGACCCGCCAGCTTCTATTAGTAACAAACGCCACCAGGGTACTTCAGCAAGCCTGCCAGCCAAAGCACTGCCTGCAGACCCTGCCCCCACTAACCCCAGGGAGAACCGTGTTAACCATTAGTGGGCATAAAAATGGTGTAGATCCTAGTGAAGAAATAGATTGTGTTATGTCATGAAGTGTCTGTCTAGTTGACTGTCTACAGCACCAGAGGTCGGCGCGATACTTTTTTTTGGTAGTGCGATAACGATACTGCGATACTTTTTTCCCGCTAGTTCAATACGCGACACTCCGCTACTTTTTCGGATTTTCTTAAAACGATACGCAATACTGCGATACTCCGCCACCGATACTTTTTTCTTAAAGCGATAGTATCGCAGCGATACTGCGATACCAAAAATTTAGCTTTGCGATACTTTGCTACCTAAGAAAACACTGTATTAGCCAAAAAAAGATTATTTTACTTAAACTACAGTTTAGGCACATTAAAACATTGTAATATATTTATTTTTAAACTGACAAATTTTATTTAAAATATAAAGGTCGTCTTTTAAAGTATCGCGGGAAATTTAAGCGCTGCTTGAGTTGCGATACTTATACTCCGCTACTTTGAATTCTTATGCGATACTGCGATACTATTTTGGCGGTTAGAAAGTATCGCAGTATCGCAGTATTGCACTAAGTATCGCTCTCGCCCACCTCTGTACAGCACCCTCCAGAGTTTCACGCTATCCGAGTTTCGCGATCCTCGATTTCGCGCTGAGTCCTAAATTCTTACCATCCAAACTTTCGCACATTATTTCCCCGAGTTTCGCGCTGCTTCGTACATGTACGGGACACGTCTTCCTACCGTTGGCATCACGCGCGCGCCCAATTTGGCCAAATTCGTGAAATTTGGCTGTGAACAGTTTTGTTTGGCCGTATAAAAAGGGAACTTTACAGCCAAACTATTTGGCCGAATTCTGGTCGAAATTCGTAAGAGATACAAACCCATGTACAATTTGCAAACTGACCTCTACCTCACCTGTGTAGCTGCAATGAAAATATTATTTAAGAGCAATACAGGGAGGTCCCGAAGATACGAGCAGTTAGGTTCCACCTGGCATACTCGTAAAGCGAAATCTCGTATAACGAAACACATAATTAATGGTAAAATATAGGTTTGGTTCCAGGACCCCATCAATTTTAAAAAAACCAAAAAAAAACCCATGTTTTTCAAGCTAAAATAAACTATAGCAAACACAACAAACACACAGCGTCTATATTACCTACACTGTACTACCTGTTCTGTAGAAAAACCATTCTGAAAGAGAAAATAGCAAACAAAATAACATAACTGCACATTAATTAAACATAAAACATAAATGATGTCATCAAGCTCATCATCAGTCACCAGCCAATGACAAACTGTTTTTAAAACTTCTCGACCAATCACAAGTCAGCGAGACATATTTCCGGGCAAGAATGGCATGCCAGACTGCCTCTCTCGGCCCTCTGTCCCCGTCATCCCAAACTAATTCTCGTTTTATTCGGAATGCTTGCGTTTTAAGGAGTTTTAATGTATCAGATAGTAAGATATATAAGTAAAAAGCCTGTGTTGCTAGTGTTTTGGTGTTAGAAGGTGTGTATGTGGGTTGAAATAGTGAATATTTGTGTTATGGGGCGGTGGGGCTGCGGCAAGGCCTCTCCGTCACTCTGCCCCAGCAGTCACCTCATCATAACATCTTTAAATCACCCTTATTTTAGGTGACACACGGTGCTACATTAATTTAGATAATGACACGTGTATATAACATCTCACCATAATCACTAAGTTGTACAATAATGAGTGATAAGACGTTTAAGCCTGCCCAAACCTACAGTGGCGGAGGAGCTGGCGGCTCCAGCGGCGCCGCCACTCAAAACTTTTGAGTAAAAACCCGCCGTCATCCGCCTCACCTGTGCCTTCCTGAAGAAGACAGTCAGCTCCCACGCCTGTGATAGCACCATAGGATATCACCAGGGATCATAGGATTCCTCAAGGGGTTCTCGCTCCCCTACTAAATATTACCAAAGACATCAATCTCCCTTGGTCTAGTGGTGTTGATATCCACCTCACGGGCTTCATGGGCTGGCTCATGCTGCTGCTGCTGCTGCCAAAGGCCGCGCTGCCAAACGTAGATGAGTCCCTTGCTTGTATTTCATCTCTTTTCTCATATATATGAATGATATCCATCCAAATGCAATCATATGTCTACATTCACCTAGAGAAATGATATTTCATAGCATACCAAACAATAATAAGCGAGCCAGGAGACTTCCTACCTCTGCTAATACCAGTCTCGAGCAGTCGTTGGCCAGTCTGCACGTTATTTTCAGATTGATTATTTATCGTACAAACTTAGGTAAAATCATATAGTCAGTAAATGTTTTTAATTTTAGTAAATAACTTGTAATTTACTTTAGTAAATAACTTGGTAATTTTACTCACCCCAGTTTGAATGTCGTAACATTGGATTTTCGATCTCGTATATTGAAAATAGACCCTAATTTACACATCTCGTATCATCGGATTCTCGTATATCGAATGCTCGTATAACGGGACCTCCCTGTATATATAAATATTTCACGTGACATGAGCTAAAGAGTCTGTTTTTAATGGTCAAATTCCTTCCGATTCTGTTTCTTGTAATCTTGTTGGTGTAGTGAGTTGCAGTACAAGACATCATAAGGAAAATGTATCTTCAAAGAATTAGCTGATTATGCCCTGGCTTGTCTAACAACCCCAATCAGTAACGCGATGGTTGAAAGAGTAGGTACTCTCCACGGTAACTAACGTAAAAACAAAATCAAGTAATTGGCTTCAGACTGACATGTTGGATGAATTTATCCGAATTCGCTCGCACCTTCAAATACCTCTCGAACAACGTATTTTATGGCTTGTGTAAGATGCTGCATCTTGGGAGATGCACCCTGATTTTGGAAAGAAATTTCTAAGAATAAAAAACCAGATTTTCTACTGGTAGGCGGTAGTAAAATCTACCGATTTTCTTGGTAGGCAGTGGTCCGAAGTGTCTTTCTGTTGCTCTGTTCTTATGTTCTTTGGCGTATTGTACAACTTTTAGCTTGTATGCGATAGTATTAGTAAATAGTTTTGATGAATTCGCCATGGGTGATAATTTCTAGGACTGAAAAGAGCTTGTGATACGTGTGACAGCCTGTTGGTAAATGATACATCAACACTAGCAGACGATAGATGGCGCTGTTGGCGCCAATCTGCTGATCCTCCGAGGCGGAATGTAAACATCACACAGCATGAGGACAGATTAGTTGATTTGAATGTTTTATGGTATTTGAAATACACACAAACCTCGATTTCCCGAATATCGGATTTGCCGGACAAAATCCGAGGTCCGGGGTTTATGTCAGAGTCCCAGATTTATTTATTCATTTACGTTGAAATGCCTGGTCCTGTTCGTAAATTGACAAAGTTGTCCGGCGGTCCGAGCGTCTCCTGTCACCCCTGGTCAGTGTCCGCGCCTCCCGCCAGGTGGCAGCATGCTCAGCGGTCGTATTGTTTACATTTGGGCACACGACACTCACGGTTCACCTGCACCGCCTCCGTCAGTCCCCTGACTCCCACTGCCCTTGGTGCAGGAACATCTCTGAGACTATTGAACACTTTCTACTGCCTCCCGCCAGGTGGCAGCATCCTCAGCGGTCGTATTGTTTACATTTGGACACACGACACTCACGGTTCACCTGCACAGCCTCCGTTAGTCCCCTGACCCCCACTGCCCCTGGTGCAGGAACGTCTCTTGAGACTATTGAACTCTTTCTGCTGCCTCCCGCCAGGTGGCAGCATGCTCAGCGGTCGTATTGTTTACATTTGGGCACATGACACTCACGGTTCACCTGCACAGCCTCCGTTAGTCCCCTGACCCCCACTGCCCCTGGTGCAGGAACGTCTCTTGAGACTATTGAACACTTTCTGCTGCCTCCCGCCAGTTGGCAGCATGCTCAGCGGTCGTATTGTTTACATTTGGGCACACGACACTCACGGTTCACCTGCACGGCCTCCGTTAGTCCCCTGATCCCCGCTGCCCTGATGAGGAACGTCTCTTTAGATTATTGAATACTTCTGCTGCCTCCCGCCAGGTGCAGCATGCTCAGCGGTCGTATTGTTTACATTTGGGCACACGACACTCACGGTTCACCTGCTCCGCCTCCGTTAGTCCCCTGACCCCCACTGCCCCTGGTGCAGGAACGTCTCTTGAGACTATTGAACACTTTCTGCTGCCTCCCGCCAGGTGGCAGCATGCTCAGCGGATGCAAAAGTCCGCGGCGGGGTAGTTGATATTGGCGATTGCCGGACAGTAAATACTAGAGTAGGATAAACGTCCGGGGGTGGGTAATGGCATCGTTTTTTTTTTTTTTTTTTTTTTTTTTTTTTTTAAAGAGGATAATTCCTGGACTGTTGCGATTCCCGGACCAGTGCTCCACCCCCTATTAGTCCGGGAAAACGAGGTTTGTGTGTACTTGTAACAGGTAAGTACTGAGGTACTGAGTACTGAGGAAGTACTACAACATTAGTCTTGGAAGACGCACGAGTATATTTCAGGGTATATTTTTGGGGAAAAAGTTAATCTTATAAGCCGTAAAATACGGTACACCTTGCACCGGAATAAATAAGCATTTTTCAGTGTTTTCAATACCCCGAGTTTCGCGATCCTCGAGTTTAGTGCTATGCCTTCGGAAGAAAGCAAGCGCGAAACTCGGGAGGGTACTATAGTTGACAGCCTGGAGTGTTTTGGATCTGGAAATTAATCAATCAATCATTAAGTCAATCATTGGGGGCATACATCGGGCGGCGCGTCGCCTCGTCCACCCTATGACGCCACGCCCGGGGGTCCCCACACGCGAGTCCCCATGCAGGCTCTCTTCCTATACCAAGCAACTCTCGACAGGAAACATCAACTTGCCCCAGCCACAAGCCTTGTGGACGCCCCCTTGGCCTCCTCCACGCCGCATTGTATCTTACAGATTCAACCCGATGGGAAGGATCGGTTTCAGGGTAGCGTGCCACATGCCCATATACCCGAAGTTGGCGCTGACGGCCTATGCAGGTAATAGGCCTCGATTCAGTCTCACGGTGCAATCGCTGATTTGACACGTAATCATCCCAGCGATACCCCATGATTCTGTGAAGACACTTATTACCAAAGGCATCGATTCGCCTCTTCAAGTCGTTATCTAGTGTCCATGTCTCACAACCATAGAGTAAGACAGAGATTACAAGCGACTTGAAGATCCAGATCTTTGTCATTCTGCACAGAGACCGACAATGCCAAATACTCATGCTGAGCGAGTCCATAACACCGTGGGCTATGTCAATCCGCTGTCAGACTTCTTGACGTGACCCGCCGTCATTATGGACTGCGCTACCAAGGTATGTAACATCTTCCAAGATCTCAATGTCCTCGCTGCACGCATGAACAGACAAACAGTATTGTTTCATCTAGTAAGCCTCCAAACACCTGGACCTTGGTCTTGAGCCAGAAGACCTTAAGTCCCAAAGGCTTTGCCTCCTCGTGCAATGCCTCGAGAGCCATCACCAGGACCTCCAGCGACTCAGCAAAGATTACTGCATCATCGACAAAAACAAGATCAGTAATCTTGGTATTGCCGAGGGATGCTCCACAATCACTTTGATCTACAACTTTGCCCAATACCCAGTCCATACAAGTGTTGAAAAGTAATGGGGCAAGGACGCACCCTTGCCTCACTCCTGTATTCACAGGAAAAACCTGGATACACCTGCCCCACACTTCACAGCACTCTCAGTCTCAGAGTACAGGCCAGTCATCAGACCAATAGTCCTTGCAGGAATCCCGCAAAGTCACAGAAGATCCCAGAGTGGCTCATGATGCACTGAGTCAAACGCCTTCTTGAGATCAACATAGGCTGCAAGCATCCCCGGTCGAAACTCACGTCGGCGTTCCACCAGGACACGAAGCACTAGAATACGGTCCGTTGTTGACTTACCAGGCGTGAACCCAAACTGCTGAGGTCTCTGATGCTTCCATGTCAGCAGATGACTGCGAATCCGTGTCAGCAATAGATTGGCAAGCACCTTCCTGGCACGCTGAACAGTGTAATACCGTGGTAATTGTTGCAGTCCTGACGGTCCCCTTTCCCTTTCCAGATAGGGACGACCAGCCCCCTATACCAATCAGGAAGAATGGTACCTGATTGCCATATGGCAGTCAGGATAGCATGCAACCTGCGGATCATGGCCTCACCCCCAGCCCTTTCCACCCCCTCAACTTTGCTACAGCCTCTCTGACTTCGTAAGTTCGTCCTGGCGTGGTGGCGCTTTGTATAGTCAATCACCTTGTAGTTGGTACTTGCAAAGTGTCTAGATAGGATCAAAGTATCTTATCTCTGACTTCGTCAAGAGAGGGTGCGGTTTCGTTAATGGGAGGATCAGCATTCACTGCCCGTAATCCAGTGGTGTGAAGCAGCTTAATTGGAGGGTTCATCATGAACAACTGCCCAAAGTACACAGACTAACGAGCCATCTGCCCATCCATGTCTGACACGAGGCGCCCATCTGCTGCTCGGATAGCACTCGCCCGAGAAAGAGACTTGGAACGAAGCTTCTTCAGGGCTCGGTAGGCAGGTCGGAGGTCGTTAGTGTTCAAATGGTCCTCGACATCCTCAGCGAGATTCCTGACATACCTCTCCTTGTCTCTCCCCAGGAGAGTTCTAGTCCTGCATGACAAAGCACTGTATTGGTCCTGGTTCCCAGCACGCCTGGCAGCGCGACTCTCCTCGATATTCTCCAGCGTCTGTCGAGACAAAACCACACCTTGACCTCGGGCGCTCCCCAATACACTCTTTGGCAGCCTGGAGGCTTTCACGTTTGAAGGCATCCCACAGTTCTACAGGGTCCTCGAGGGCACCGAGCACATCAAACTGATTTGAGACTGCCACTGCAGGGCATAACTCATGGGCATAACTCAAGTCGTTTAGCTTCTCAAGATGAAACACAGTATGGTTACCTCTTGAGATTCTTCTGGACTTGACATGAAGCTTAAAGTAGTCGTCCAGACCATTTCATCATTCCTGATTTAATGCAGTCAAATCATAGCCATTGACGAGTATATCAACAATACGTCGTCACTTTTTGTATCCAGTTAGCCGTTTTTAAATAATCCGCAATCAAAATCTGCAAATTCCCCGAGTTCTCAAAACGCACTCAAGATTTGCAGACGCTCAGGCTCAGGCTCCGTGACGTACCATCAGGGAGGCTCATCTTCCCGCGCTGATCAGAGGCACGTAAACACAGAGATAAATATAATAGTACTTGAAGATATTTGGGTGTTTCTGATAGATTTTTTTTGCTATATGCCACATGCATGCATCCTTTATGGGTGCAGCATGCTTCCTTCCCACACACACGCCTGCACACCGACACCCTTCCCACACACACGCCTGGGAAATACTTTGGAACTCATCCTTCCGGCTTTGACTGAAATGAACTACCGCACTGTATTGTATGCTTATTATACTTCACATCTGTAAAGGTTCCAGCGTGCGCTCAGCCTTGGTTAACCCACACGACCGCTATGAAATATGAGGTGCCTCAAAAAATTCTAAGTCCAGTTAGGTTAAGTTAGGTATACTTTGTGGTTAAGGTTAGGTTAGGTTAGGTATACTTTGTGGTTAAGGTTAGGTTAGGTTAGGTATACTTTGTGGTTAAGGTTAGGTAGTACTTTGTGGTAAGGTTAGGTTAGGTTAGGTATACTTTGTGGTTAAGGTTAGGTTAGGTATACTTTGTGGTTAAGGTTAGGTTAGGTTAGGTATACTTTGTGGTTAAGGTTAGGTTAGGCTAGGTTAGGTATACTTTGTGGTTAAGGTTACGGTTAGGTCTAGGTATACTTTGTGGTTGTTAGGTTAGGTATACTTTGTGGTTAAGGTTAGGTTAGGTTAGGTTAGGTATACTTGTGGTTAAGGTTAGGTTAGGTATACTTTGTGGTTAAGGTTAGGTAGGTTAGGTTAGGTTATACTTTGTGTTAAGGTTAGGTTAGGTATACTTTGTGGTTAAGGTTAGGTTAGGTTAGGTATACTTGTGGTTAAGGTTAGGTTAGGTATACTTTGTGGTTAGGTAAGTAGGTTAGTATACTGTGGTTAAGGTTAGGTAGGTTAGATTTTTACATATAGTGACTTTGATGATTTTTTTGGGGAGTCATAAATCACTTATATTTGCTTCCCCCACCCAAAAACCCCGTATTCCCGCCAGTTCCCCAGGCTTGTTGGCTATAGGGGGAAGAAAAAAAAGATAGGGGTGAAGGACTTCTTCCAAAGTTTTACCCACGCCTGCACACACGCCTCCTTCCCACACACACGCTTGCATACACGCCTCCTTCCCACACACACGCCTGCAGACACGCTTCCTTCCCACACACACGCCTGCACACCGACACCCTTCCCACACACGCCTTCACACACGCCTCCTTCCCACACACACGCCTGCACACCGACACCCTTCCCACACACACGCCTGCACACACGTCTGCACACCGACACCCTTCTTACACACACGCCTACTTCCCACACACACGCCTGCACACACGCCCTCCACACACGTGTGTGTTGTGTGTGTGTGTGCAGGAAGGGTGTTGGTGCGCAGGCGTGTGTGCAGGCGTGTGTGTAGGAAGAGTGTCGGTCACAGCGACAGATTCACTGTCTGACACCGAAGTACAATCGGTCATCATAACATTTGCCGACAGGTGTCAGACAGAGTGTCTGCGGGCGTCCCTGTTCTGACGTCATCAATAACAGTCGTAGCCCTGTTGGAGGGAAGATTTTTTTTTTCGGGCGCTTTTTACAAAAGTCGTGTTTTTACGGAAATAAGGCCTGGAAATCAATTATTTTTGGTGGATTAGGTGTTTTGAATGTACAGTCAACATAATTAGGCAAAAAAAAAATGGGTCTGGACGACTACTTTAAGTGTAGCAACAACAAGTCTGTGATCAGTTGCAAAGAACTCGGCACTCCGGTAAACCCTGCGCAGTTCTGGAGGATCCTCCAACGAGTATACTATCGAGGACGTGGTCGATCTCCTTAGCTACCCCTCCGGCATTACTATACCATGTCCAGCGGTGCAGCTCTGGTCTCTGATACCAAGAACCTGCAACTCTCAACCTTTTGGACCTTGCAAAATTCAGGAGAGAAAGGAAAGATATGGAAAGAAAGAAGTGATGGAAATGCTTATTTTGTATTTGAAAAAATATAACACAATACTGATGAGGCTACTGAAGATTTTCTTTGAATATCATGATTTTAGCTAGTATTTGGGAATAATAATAAGAAGAAGAAGAGGTGGAGGAAAAGAAAAGAAAAAGAACACGAGAAGAACAAGAAAAAGAGAGAGAGAGAGATTACTCACCTACAATGTAATCATATTGACCATAAAATTCTTGAGGCTTTTCATAGTCCATGTTTGCCTCGTCCACCATGGTGTAGAGCACAGCGCGAAGCAGGGGAAGCAGGGAACCCGCCAGCACCCGAGTGGGGAAGGCGCGCAGCAGAGTGGCTGACATTGCGTATGTGTGTGGAGAGAGAGAGAGAGAGAGAGGCCACCACTTGCCCACACTTCGTTAATCAAAGGACAAACGCAAACTTGGTAAACGTTCACATAAGTAGGATTGACAAGTCACCACCGATTTTGTATGCACTACGAGTCAGTCTACGCTTACAAGTTCAAACGCGTGATAAAAACTTGTGGCTTGTCACTGCCTTGTTAACAGACAGAGCAGCTTCGTGCGCGTTGTTTTCTGTTTGCACTGATAGAGGCACGTTCGGAGGCGGCCGTGCGCAAACTAGCAGTCGGCAGGAGTAGCGACGCCCGACTGTGTGGCCGCGGCGAGGGGAGGAAAGAAGGAGAGGCAGGGCAGCCTGCGCTCACCCGACCAAACTGGTTATCTCTCTCTGCCCTATGATGGCACTTTCCATGCAAGCATTCGTTTCTCGTATGATTCTGTTTCCCGGTGCAAGACTTTTTTTTACTGGCATTGTCTAATAGAGTGACTAATCAAAATAGCTCCTTATCATCCTCTCTTAATTTTCACTTTCTATGGACAAGTACAAGAAAATGCCACGAAACCGAAAATTGTTGTTATAGGTTCAGTCACATTTGTCTTTACTCCTGCTGGCCATGATTTGATTACAGTCACTCCTCGTACAGTAGATTTAGAGTCATTAATCTCTATCACACGAGGCCTAAATGTACACTGCCCGGTTTTAAGTTTTTTCAGGTTAATTTGTAAGGTAAAGAATGGAAGGCTGGAAAATAAAGTAATATTGTCATACTCTTTGAATTTTAAGCATTAGAGAAAAGAAAATGCCTTGTTTCTTTAGACAGTAGGCCAACAATTGCTATGTAAATAAATTATAAGTGGATAACGTAGAGTAACTTGTTGTGTTCTTCGATTAATGTTATCCCGCTAATATATTGTCAGATGAGTTTGTAGTCTTTTTTTTTTTTTCTTTTCTTTTTTTCTTTTTTTTGCGTGTCACTGTTTTGTAGGATTGTCTTCTCTCAGCTGTGCGAGGAGGTATGCGTGTCCTGTGATGCGATCTGGGGAGAAGAAATAACTTGTGATTTATGTGGGGCGGAAAAGGAGGACTTAAAACATTTTCTGCTATGGTGTCCAGCCTACAGTAATGAAAGAAGGAAAAGTGTGAGGCTACAACAACCTTACCTAGAGGAGGAAAAGAAGGATATAGTGGGGGAGTATTTGTTTGGAGAGGGGAATGTGGAAGAAACAAAAAGAACAATCAACAGTTTTTGGATGACCAGAGAAAATAAGAAGAAAGAAAAAGAAAGAAACTAATAAGATAGAATAAGAGAAGAAAACTAATTAAAGACTCAGACAGCAAGAAGAAACACGTCAGGGAGTGCCGTTGAAAAATACCTGACTCCCGACCAACAACTGAACTGCGATGTCGTGGACGGGGCAAGACTCAACGCATGCACATAACGAAAGCTCGGCAAATGATAGTGAGGAGAAAGCAAACCTGAGCAGGCATGCAGAGGTTGATCAAGAGGGAGAGATTTCCTGCTTTCCCTTCTCCTTTCGGCGAGAGTCTAGTCATGTTTGATTCGTTTTTTTTTTCTGTTTCCCAGCGGTCATGCTCGTAATACTACTAAGAAAGTGTACGGCACATGTTAACTTTACTGTACAGTAGTAGTACTTGCGTAATACTGCGGTGACGGACTATCTTTGGTTCGAATCCTGTCCATGGTATACCTTGGCTTTTTAATTTTATTTATCGCAGTAAGAATATGACCACAGAATTAGACCACAAGGGAAGCTTTAAATTATGATATAGGATAAAATAATGGATGATCTGTCTAAACTGAATGACGAAAATATACAATTTGACACTAAAATATGCGAGATGAAAAAAAAGAAGAAAGAATGAAAAGGTAAAAGAGCGGCGACAGAAGGAGAACAGAAGAGTGACAGTTTGACATTCCCTTCACGCTCAGCTGACGCCTGACAGCCACACACTCCCCACAGGTGGCAGGGAAAGAAAGGGCTACAGAGTGGCAAAGAAGGAAGATATGTGTCAAATTCGACCCCGAGCTTGACAGACGGCCTACAAAGCGATAATAAGCAGAAAAGGTCACAAGAAGAAGAAGACGACATGCCGTGGCACATGGACAAACAACAACATCGCGCCATCGTTGAAAAAGGCCTGACTCCCGACCAACAACTGAACTGAACTGCCATCGCGGACGTCCACCCCTCACGACATCACGCTGTCCTCTGCCTCACCTGTGCCTTCCTGAAGAAGACAGGTAATCTACCGCGCCTGTGATAGCATCATAGGACATCACCAGGGCTCAGGGTTTCCCTAGGGATCCTCACAGTCCTAAACAACAACAACATCATCGTTTTATCTCAATTGGTGTACGTAGTGAAAGCGGTTTGGTGTGTGCCTGGTGTGATGCATGACTTCATGTAGCAATCTTTATTTGAGAGAGAATTTTGTGTTTAGAATATATGTCAAAACTTTACCTTGCGTCCGCACTACGGTAGGGTACCTGCAACTGTCGCCGATAGGAATTCTCCCCGAGGTCGGCGAGTGTTCCATTTTTTCCCATCGGCGAGTGTTCCTATTTTCGGCGACAGTTGCAGTTCTTGATCTTGATATTACAGCACCCAATATACATTTTATCAACTTTTACCAGTGTTTCTGCATTAAGGTATTAAATACCAGCAATAGCCTGAACTGTTAGTTTAGGTGATGTGGTTATAGGTTATGTTGGCCAGTTAACCAATGTCCAGGTTTGGTTAGTGAACGAGCGAGGGGGTCTGGGGGGGCCTGCGCCCCCCTATTAGGTCACGTTACGTTACCAATGTCAAACTGCAGTTTAGTGTTATGGGACAAGCGAAAAGTGTTTATTTCAATAATGAAATAGCTTTTAGGTATTATTTTACGATAGCACCAAACTTCCCTACACAATTGGGAGCATGGATTTTGTTTACCTTATTGTATTCTAAGAGACATTTTCTCTGAGCTTTCCGTCGCAAATCAATAGTTTCGGAGATATAGAACATTTTAGGTCGGGGGAGGAATATGTCATCTTGTTTACAAAATGCCTCCCTCTTCCTCTTCTTGTGACCTGCATCGCTTTTGTTTGGTATTTTATTAAACGTTTTTATTATTGGACCCAGTTAGGAGGTTAGTTTAGGTAAGGTTAGGTTAGGTTAGGTTAGGTTAGGTAAGGTAAGGTAAGGTTAGGTTCAGGTTAGGTTAGGTAAGGTAGCCATGTGGTGCCAGGGTTTTCCTATCGTTGGTTTATTCCTGGTGCCTTTGTTATTTGAATGAAATTAATTTGGTTAGGATTTTTCATTGATTTAAACTTGAATTGAGAATTGAAACTTGTCTTATGACTTCACTATTTGATTATAGTATGAACACTTCTCGCTGCGGAGAGTACTGAAAGGAATGAATTTAAGTGGAAGGGGTAGGAGTTAAGGTTAAGGGGAAATGGTATGAGTTAAGGGGAAGTGCTGCCACCAGCTCAAGCGAGTAGTTCTCTGGTTTACTCCCTGAGCACGTTGAATATACATGAGAATTAATGGTAGTCGGGGGGATATATAGTATTATACCGAGTGAGGCTGAAAACTCTTTTGGAGAACGTGGGGAAATATTTCCATAACACGCGGAATAGTCACCTGGGGTTTTTGCAATAAACACAAGAACTATATTTGAAACATCATCCTATTTATTCACCATGAAACATTATGTCCTTGTTTGAGATCGTAGATACATATATAACTTATTTTGGCACAGGGAAGCTCTTTAGAGCATAACCTGCCTCACCGAATCACATTCTTAGAACTACCACCTAAGTCCGTATCAACTGAGCACTATAGGTATACATGGAATATATATATAGGGGAGAAAATGTGAGAGTAATGAGTTGGTGTGGGATTCACTGTACCATGTGGCCTGGTTTCTGTAGGGGAGTGGATGAGAGACTCCTTTTAATAACACTTATAAGGATGGGGCAGGTATCCTATGCGTTAATGAAAAAACTGACCAACTCTACCTATATATAGATATATTATAACAAGGAAGGGGGGGGGGGGGGAATAGGAGCGAGGTACTGAGGTCTTACCTGTAGGGGAGTGGATGAGAGACTGGCTCCCTCGGGGTGACTAGGGCGAGATTTGGCTTAGTGGCGGGAAAAAGAGGAATGTTTGGATACCCTGAACGGCTTCCCCTGAAGGGATTATCAGCCCATGAATGACTTTAATTAACTAATGAAACAAGTATACATGAAATGGCTGCCTATAATACAGTTCTTCAACTTTGATATAGAAGAATTTAATATGTTTATTCTAATATCCGGGGAAAGTGTTATTTTCGTTCGTTCAAGCCTACGAACGCGTTTTTTTGAGAGACGAGGTAGTGGAGTCGAGACATAAATTTGGTCGACTTTTAATTTAGCAAATAACTCTACTAACCCATCCATTTATGAACGTGATCTGTCACTATTGTGTCTAGTTTGAAGGACATTAAGAATCTAAGAGTGTTCCTTGATCTGATAGGAGGGTGAGGGGAGGATGAAAAGTTTTGAACCTCTTAGTTATCGATGATCGCGAAATAAGTGTCCCACGAATTTTGACTCGTACCCGGAATGTCGGGGGGGGGGGGGGGGGAGTGAGGGAAGGGAGGAAGATAGAAGTGAGAATGAAAGAAGGAAGATAAATTTCACGAGAAACTAAAAGATTGAATTGCTTACGGACATAACCCGGGGATTGTATGATAGGAATTCCCATCCTATCTCTTCCGAATAACGGGCATTACAGCCACGGGTCAATCAATCATTACGCCGGGGGCGTACCATACGCCAGTATATGCGCCAGTATCAATCAACCATACGCCGGGGGGCGCGTCGCCTCGCCCACCCTACGACGCCACTCCCGGGGGTCACCATGCGCGAGTTCCCATGCAGGCTCCTTTCCCATACCAAGCAGCTCTCGACAAGAAACATCAACTTGCCCCAGCCACGAGCCTTGTGGGCGCCCCCTTGGCCTCCTCCACGCCGGATTGTCTCTTACAGATACAACCCGATGGGAAGGATCGGTTTCAGGGTAGCGTGCCACATGCCCATATAGCCGAAGTTGGCGCTGACGGACTATGCAGGTAATAGGCCTCGATTCAGTCTCACGGTGCAATCGCTGATTTGACACGTAATCATCCCAGCGATACCCCATGATTCTGCGAAGACACTTATTACCAAAGGCATTGATTCGTCTCTTCAAGTCACTATTTAGTGTCCATGTCTCACAACCATAGAGTAAGACAGGGATCACAAGCGACTTGAAGATCCGGATCTTTGTCCTCCTGCACAGGTACTGACAACGCCAAATACTCCCGCTGAGCGAGTCCATAACACCGTGGGCTATGCCAATCCGTCGTAAGACTTCTTGACGTGACCCGCCGTCATTATGGACTGCGCTACCAAGGTATGTAAAACTTTCCAAGATCTCAATGTCCTCGCCACACGCATGAATAGACTGTACTGCTTCATCTAGTAAGTCTCCAAATACCTGGACCTTGGTCTTGAGCCAGGAGACCTCAAGTCCCAAAGGCTTTGCCTCCTCGTGCAGCACCTCGAGAGCCATCACCAGGACCTCCAGCGACTCAGCAAAGATTACTGCATCATCGGCAAAAACAAGATCAGTGATCTTGGTGTTGCCGACGGATGCTCCACAATCACTTTGATCTACAACCTTGTCCAATACCCAGTCCATACAAGCGTTGAAAAGTGATGGGGCAAGGACGCACCCTTGCCTCACTCCTGTATTCACAGGAAAGAAGCTGGATACACCTGCCCCACACTTCACAGCACTCTCAGCCACGGGTGCGCCTCCGAAACAAAAGCGATGCAGGTCACAAGAAGAGGAAGAGGGAGGCATTTTGTAAACAAGGAGACATATTCCTCCCACCACACTCCCAATTGTATAGGTAATTTCGGTCCTAGTGTAAACATTTACCCTAAGGTAAGGTAAGGTTAGGTTAGGTTAGGTTCAGGTTAGGTTAGGTTAGGTTAGGTTAGGTTAGGTTAGGTTAGGTAAGGTAGCCACGGGTGCGCCTCCGAAAGAAAAGTAATGCAGGTCACAAGAAGAGGAAGAGGGAGGCATTTTGTAAACAAGGAAACTTATTCTTCCTCCCACCTAAAATGTTCATATCTTCGAAACTATTGATTTGCGACGGAAAGCTCAAGGAGAAAATGTCTCTTAGAATACAATAAGGTAAACAAAAACCATGCTCCCAATTGTGTAGGGAAGTTTGGTGCCATCGTAAAAATTTACCAGCTTTTATTCTCCTTTTCATATTACCAGTGGAACTGTCGCCGAAAATGTCCACGTCAGCGAGTGTTCCAGTGTCGGCGAAAGTTCTCTGTTGGTGTTTCGGCGAGAGTTCCTATCGGTGACAGTTCCATAAACCTGCACTACTCTAGGTAAGTGAGTTTACCGCACTTCCCTCCCTCCACCTTCCCCACCAAGGTTGGATACGTAGGGAGAAACCTGCATTCATTGGGTGGGAAAGACGTAAAAAACTATTCTAAGATCAAATGGATGTTAATCCCATACAGCAAGGACTCCCATACAGTAAGGACTCCCCCTCACGTCAATGTAACTTAGGGAAAATGGTAATAATGGACGAGGACTTCGCGGTCGTTTTCAGAGACACCGACGAATTTTTCCTGGCCTACAATAGGTGCTTTTTGGGATACAGTTGGTTCGGGCCGCCAGTTGAATCAGGCCGCCTATATTAAATGCATACCATGGAGGACGCCTATATTAAATGCATACCATATTAAATGCATTTGGAGGACGCCTCCTAAACAGTCAATTCCTGAGTCATGAAAGAGTTATGTACTGTTTTTCATTTTTAGTTTTGTTTAATAGCTTTTAATTAGCTCTCCCAAATTTTTATGTAATTATTATTTTTTTTAAAGTTAGGTAAAGGTTAGGTTAGGTTAGGTAAAGGTTAGGTTCAATTTGTTTTTGTTTTCATTTTTGTTGCAAATCTCACGCACCCACACACACACAAAAAATAAATAGTTATTTGTGACAGAAACGGTTAGCGGATTAATTCAAAACACATCAAAACTCACCAGAAAAAAAAATCCAGATCGCCTGGAAAAGGCGATATCTACTTGCGTGTCACGGGAAGCCACCATACGCACATGTGGCGCATTAATTGTCATTAAATGAAGTCCATTCCCTCAAATTGGAAATTCCCACCCGCAAATGAATATGGCGTTAGTCAACATGAAGCCACCAGCAACTACAACGCCCTGCCGTGTTAATCCACTCAACTTTCTATTTTGTTAATGGCATATATTGTCTTGTATTCATATAAACAACAACATATTTATTTAGTTTCACACAAGTTTATTTCAAATACATTTATTTCATTTAATTGAACAAGTACATATATATGTCGTTGGTTATCATCTGTTATAGTCCCGCCCTGTCTGCTGGGTATGCATGCTACTATAGGCGGCCTGTTTCAACTGGCGGCCCGAATCAACGGACTACAGGCGGCCTGTTTCAACTGGCGGCCCGAATCAACGGTACCCTGCTTTTTGTAATGGTGATAGTTTTATTTTCCGGAAACCCATATTTGAAAAATAATAATAATAATAATAATAATTTCATCACCGAATTTTATGGTTGCCATTTCCATTAAAAACTATCTCCATCAGAAAAAAACACTAAAACTTGGCCGGAAGAAATTAGTCAGTGTCTCAGATAACGGAAGTAATTGAATAGAACATATCAAACCTAACCTTATAGGTTTTAATGAAAACTAACCCAACCTTAACCACAAAGTACTCCTAACCTAACCTAATAGGTTTTAATGAAACCTAACTTAACCTTAACCACAAAGTATATCTAAACTAACCTTATAGGTTTTAATGAAACCTAACCTAACCTTAAGGGGAGAGTCCGCCGTGACAATATGAAAATAATATTTTAATATGCGAATTTGAGTTATATGGTCTATGGCAACACCCTATCCTTTGGCTTTCGAATGGTGGAAATTTTTTCAGTCGGACATTTTTTAAATGCCCATAGCGAGGGGCATTTAAACTTTCAAAACTTGTAAAAAAAAAAAAAAAAAAAATATTTTTTTGGATAATTTTCCCATATATCAAACTAAGCCTATATATATATATATATATATATATATATATATATATATATATATATATATATATATATATATATATATATATATATATATATATATATATATATATAAAAGCAGCAATCTTCAGGGTGAAGTTTGTTACCCAGGTAACAATTCTGGAACAATTTTGGATATGAAAAGTGCAACCTGTTCACAAAATTTTTAGGAACAAATGTATACATCCAAAAAGGCCTAGAAAAGAGAGAAAAGAGAAGAATTACACCGAAGAAGACAATAAACAAGAAGAGGAAGACAGACAAAGGAATTCCAACCGAAAGCTAGGCACCTGGTGAATTTTGATCGAACCTTGCAACAATGAGGGGCGTGGCGCGCCCTGACACCCTCGCCTTTGAGCGATTAATTAATACCTTTATAAGGGGGGACAAGGTGCAGATCCTTTTATGCATGCATTGATATGTGATTACTGATCCCATAAAATTCATATGAAAGTAGCATTGACAGTATAGTACCTATATATATATATATATATATATATATATATATATATATATATATATATATATATATATATTATATATATATATATATATATATATATATATATATATATATATATATATATATATATATGTATATATAAAATTATATATATATATATATATATATATATATATTATATATATATATATATATATATATATATACTAAGATAATATATATATAAGACTACTCATGTCTACAATTCGTCAAGAATAGTCAATTCGCACTGCAGAGTTTAATACACAGCTTAAGCACTGCAAAATGAGTAATATACTAGTGAGCTGTAGCCACTGTGGTGAGTGGAGGAGGCTGTGAGCATGGAGGGTGCTTGGCTGCTGATACCCACTCCTATTCTCCCCACCAATGCTGTTTCACGTGGACGATCCCCTTAAAGAGTAGTGTATTGAGTAAAGGGAAGTCAACAGGTGATAAGATAGTCTTGCTGCTGCAGATATCATTATGACCCCATAAATAATGGTTGGACACAAAAGCATTTTACTGAGTCAGATTTTGCCTTGCTGTTTAGCCCAGCATACCTGTCTGTAATTACACAGTTACCTGTTGGGTGACACCTCCATCACGTGTTTCAGGTGACTGTTGTGTGCTGTGCTTGGTGCTCACAGGGGAACTGCCCAGTGCTTCTGACGGGACTCCTTGGTGCTTCCCACTCCTGATCCCTTCGTCCTCAAGGACAGTGCTGAGTGTATCCTTGGGAAACCCTGCTGAGCCCAGCTTCCCTGAGGGCCTCTACAAGAGCAGCGGGCCTGTCATAAGTCGTGTTGCAGAGATGGCTGCAAGAACAGGCAGCAGCAGGAGTTGCCACAGCACACAGGAGCAGTGTGCCTCTGGTGTGGGCAGGCTAGGGTGTGTTGATTTTCCTGAAGGCACTGGTGATAAGGCTCATGAATGCCAAGAGTGTGGGAAAAGATTCACTCGAAAGTATGCCCTCACCAGACACACCCTGTCACACACTGGCGAAAGGAATTATGAATGCGAAGAGTGTGGGAAAAGATTCACTCATAAGTTTTCCTTCACCAGACACACCCTGACACACACAGGTGATAAGGGCCATGAATGCCAAGAGTGTGGGAAAAGATTCACTCAAAAGTCTGACCTCACCAGACACACCCTGACACACACTGGTGATAAGGGCCATGAATGCCAAGAGTGTGGGAAAAGATTCACTCTAAAGTCTGACCTCACCAGACACACCCTGACACACACTGGTGAAAGAAATTATGAATGCCAAGAGTGTGGGAAAAGATTTGCTAGAAAGTCTAATCTCACCACACACTTCCTGACGCACACTGGTGAAAGGAATAATGAATGTGAAGAGTGTGGGAAGAGATTCACTGATAAGTCTACCCTCACCAGACACAACCTGACACATACTGGTGAAAGGAATTATGAATGTGAAGAGTGTGGGAAAAGATTCACTCGAAAGTCTATCCTCACCAGACACACCCTGACACACACTGGTGAAAGGAATTATGAATGTGAAGAGTGTGGGAAAAGATTCTTTTCGAATAATGAACTCAACCAACATATCTTCAGACACTCTGGCCTGAGGGAATTCAAATGTGATGTCTGTGGGAAGCATTTCAAGACTAGGGCTGATATTTCTAGCCACATGCGGATCCACTTTTGAGGTGGTGTGGACAAGTGTGGTCCAGTGTGTGCCGAGGCATTGTGGGTGGTGGCGTGTCCTGTGTGGGAGTGAGTGGTGGTGGACAGTGTTGCCTCCTGCCCACCCTCCCTGGCCTGGTAATGCCCCAGCAGTGGTCTGGTGGGCAGTGCTGTAAATGGGTCTAGATTGTTCATTCTTCTTTATGAGATACAATTATACATGGACGTAATGCGAGGATAGAGATAATTATTGAACCCTTATATTCAGTGCTTGCAAACGGTTTAAGGGAACAAAAACGAAAACCGAAACGAACGAAATTATGCTCAGAACAAAAACGGAAACGAAAACGTTATCATATTTACTGTTCCGGAGCAAAAACGCTATTTTAAAATCCCTGTAACCGGTTAATAACGTAATCTTTTCGTTCCATGCCATATTTGGTCAATAATCCATTTTCACTTCCAGTAGCCAAATGATTTAATTAAGTAAATGGATCTGTATTACATACATTAATTAATTAAGTCTACTGTATTTGTTATCTTGGCAATTGACGATGTAGTTTTGTTTCAAATGGTATCATATGCACCACTTTTCATTTAATTTGTGAAGAATAACTATTTTGTACCTTATATAATTATGAATTTATGTCTTCGTGATATGCATCACGTTCCCTTATTTTATTACACCTTCCAATCGCGCGATCCTTAAACTATTATATTGCAGTTTGGTTTAAAAATATGCTTAGATTAATATCCAGTATTCAAAAGGGGATTATATATCGTGAGTATGTGCTTAAATGTTTAACTGTGTTCACAGCCTATTGTTTGGTGCGCCGAATTTCGGTGTGAGTGACCTAAGTTCGAGTCCTTGGAGTACCACATGTAGTCATTGACTTCATTGATTAGGTTTATTTAATTAGTTGGCTGGTGATACAGGTTGAAGTTCCCAAACTCGGCAACCTCGGGACCAGCGCCAAGCCGAGTAATGGAATTTTCCGACTTTTAGAACGTAGATATATTAAGGGGAAAAAAAGCATGAAAATCACATGAACTTCTTCAAAAGGTCAATTTTCTCAAAAAATAGTTAACACATTGTTCTTCCTTTTCTTTTCACTTCCACCAGTAGGTGTTCCTGGACGTTTGGGAGCCATAATACCAATAACAGACCTGTAGAAGTACACAAAATAACAGTGTACACAACTCTACAGTCACAACACCACTGAACAATAACAAACAAATCGGCGGGAGAAACCAAGCGGCCTAGTGTGGTGGCACCTAGCGGCCGACCCGGCAACTACGCGCCGGGTTTTGGGTGTTCTGCCGTGTTTTGGAAAATCCGGAACCATAGCCGAGTTTTGGGTGTTGCCGAGTTTGGGAACTTCAACCTGTATTACGAATTAATATAGTTTTACCATATATAATATTAATAAATAATTAGTGATTCATGTCTTTACGACGACTGAGATTGCATACTCCTACACTACGCTTCCTGTATTGTATATTTAAATGTGTTGCCTTATTTAAGTTGTATAATAATATAGTTCTTATGACATCTAAGGGTCTGATTTTGTTGGATACTATGCACCATGAAATGTATGGCTTTATTACCATCTATGAAAATGTAGTCATGTAGCTACAGGGAAGTCCCGAAGATACGAACAGTTGGGTTCCACCTGGCATACTCATAAAGCGAAATCTCGTATAGCGAAATACATAACTATTGGTAAACTATAGGTTTGGTTCCAGGACCCCATCAAAGACATGTTTTTCAAGCTAAAATAAACTATAGCAAACACAACAAACACACAGCGTCTATATTACCCACACTGTACTACCTATTCTGTAGAAAAAGCATTCTGAAAGAGAAAATAGCACACAAAATAACATAATTGCACATTAATTAAGCATAAAACAGGCATAACAAGCAAAAAAAAAAGACTGTACTGTAGGGGATGCTGCGTGATACAAGAGAGGGTAGTGTAGAGGTCCCAAGGTTTGGGCAGCACACCTGGCTAATTACCCCTAAAGGTCAGGCCGCCCCATATGCTTAATTATCCTTCAGGTCACGCCTTGCTGGGGGTGACCTGACTGGGGTCAACCAAATCCCCCTTTGTCCAGCCCGGGAATCCTGTATTCAGGCAGTTACCTACCTACCAAGATAGAGGCAACACATCACTCCTCTCCCTGTGTTCCTCCTGGCATCACTCCGCTGTACTTGCCTACATTCCTGCCGTAATAAACTTGTGTGTGAACGCTGTGTTAGGTAGGTAAGGGACAAGGGATGGGTGTGCAGACCTCTTCCACTGCCCACAAACTTGTCTCTGCACATCTGAATCATTGTACATTGTTGTGTACACTTTAGCTAGACACGGGTTACACCAAACACAGAGTTCACACGCAAGTTTATTTCGGCGGGAATATGTAGGTACAGCGGAGGAATTCCACGAGGAACAGAGAGAGGAGGAGTGGTGTCCTCTCACTATGGTGGTAGGTAGGTAACTGCCAGAAGCTGGTCTAGGAAGCCAGGGCGGGAACCCAGCAACGGAGGTGCGGGAGGAATTTGGGTCACGAGCGAGTCAGGTCCATGCCAGGTGTTGGCTTGACCTTTAGGGGTAATTAGCCAAGTGTGCCGGCCCAAGCTTGGGGCCACCACAATACTCTATCCCCTTTTCACCAGCGAGTCAGGTACACGCCAGGTGTTGGCTTGACCTTTAGGAGTAATTAGCCAAGTGTGTGGCCCCAAGCTTGGGGCCACCACAACATCATCATACAGCCCAGATGCATACGTGATAGGGTTCGCATTTTGAACTTGGTAATTTTACTCACCCCAGTTTGAATGTCGTAGCATTGGATTTTCGATCTCGTATATTGAAAATAGACCCAAATTTATTCAGCTCGTATCATTGATTTCTCGTATACCGAATGCTCGTATAACGGGACTTCCCTGTACGTATATGGTTTGAATAATTTCACTGATTAATTGCAAAAAAGTTTCTTTCACAGCTAAAGTCAAAAATAAACGTGCTGCTGGTTGTCTGAGTCAGCTCAAACATTGCAATACAACTATTCGCCAACTTACGACTTCGACTTTACAACCGGCGGTAAATGCTGATAATTGTGCAAAAAAAAAAAAAAAATTTTTTTTTTTTTTTTACATTTGTGCCTATAGCACTTGTAGGCAGTGACTAAGGCCCGGATGGTAGGCCCTGTAGGTTTACTTTAGAGCTGTGATGGTTGGCCCTGGCCCATGGTGGCGCAGGCAGGATTTTTATAGTGATGCCTGTGATTAGAGGCTCATGCCGCCCCCCTGTGTCCTCCGATGCACTCGCAATCGAAGGTAGAGTTAATGAGCAGGGCATGTGGGTGTTCTTAGGCCACTCGAAGGTGCAGAAAGATTTTGGTTCTCATCGGGGATAAAACTCAGTGATACGATGGTTATAACAATAATGAACAACGAAAATGTTGATAAAATATGACTTAAAAATGATTATAATATTATTACACATTATTTTATCATTCTGCCTGCACCATCACGGGCGAGGGCCAACCATCACAGCCCTCAAGTGAACCTCCAGGGCCTACCATCCGGGTCTTAGTAGTCACTGCCTACAGGCACTATAGGTACAAATGTATTTTTTTTCTTATTTCTTTTTCATTTTGTAACAGGCCGACTTACGACCAGGACAACTTTTGACCGGTCAGTCGGTCCCGATCACGGTCGTAAGTCGACCACTCGGTGTAATTGCTCTCAGTGCTGTGACACGTTATCAACGTGTATTCTTGCTTGGAAGTGATGTTTCTTAATTTCATTGTTAAATAAATTAAACACTCCATTGCCTAGAAACTATAGATACATAGTTTTCATTGCTAAAGCAAAATAAGCAGAAAACTGCTCCCGTGGCTTCCTAAACCAAAGCAGAGACTGATGATCTCCCCCACGTGGAGAGCCGTCAAGGCGCCCCGTGCCCAGTGGTCTTATTCATGGGTTTTAAATTCCTTGTTTGTTCCAACGTATTAACTCAACCGTTTGTAATAGAGATATTTGTAGTAAGTACCATTTTGCAGTACTGTGCTGGACTGTTATTACTATGATATTTAGAGGCATGGACTGCAGAACATGGTATAATATTATGGAATGTGCTAACTTGAAGGCTTGGCATCTGTTTAGAACCATAAAAAATTTGAATGTGCCAAGTGACTAGCAGATCTTTACTGTCCTTGTTACCCATAGACTATTTTGGTCCACAAGACAAATGTTTCAGGACTTAAAATCAACATTATTGGTAGCTATAAGACAAATCCCTATTTAAGTGAATTATTATTTCCAATCCGCCTTGTATAACTCGCCATTGCATCCCCCCAGAGCCTACACTTTGGCCTTCCGCACCACTCTAGGGACTTACCACTGGAGCTACTGCATTTTCCATGTTTGCTAGAAAGCTTGGTTACTCCAGTACAAAATTCTGAGTTCCTCATGTGGAAACAGAGTGAAAGTGAGAGTTGAAGTGCCTGTTTCATTGTGTTTTTTCTTCTTCAGAGGAACTAACCTTGAGATGTGATGGACAGACTTACCAGGGGATGGCGGGTGAGTCACCACCACCCCTGCCACCACCCCTACCAGCACTAATTCAACTTTTAGAGGGAATCAACCAGCAACTTTTTGTCCAGATGAGAAGCAGAAGCCTCCTCAGAAGCCTCGGTACAAGGAAGTTATTAGCGTGAGTAGAAAATGTATTCTTTCTGCCAGTTGTTCTCAGCCATTGCATTGCTTCAGTAGCTTGTAGTTTTGTTTACTGTTGCTGTGACATCGCTTATTGCATGCTATGTATTAGGCTGCCTTGAAGAAGTGTTGATCAGTGTCCTTGATCCATTTGTACACATGATCGGAACCTGAGGAGTCATTAATTACCTCAAAATATTATGTCCATCTTCTTTTGACATCCTCATTTTCTCTCAGCATCTTTCCATTGTTATCCTTCACTTCCTCCTCTCTATTGTTCCATTAATTCCCTCCTTCTCTATGTAGTCTTTTTCTCTCTCCTTCCAACATCATCTTTTATTCTCTATATAAATCTCACTAAGCATCCTTCCCAAACTCTCATTCAATTTTACTTATTTTGTTTGATCACCCATTTCCTTTTCCTTTTAGATTCTACATTCTCTTTTTCCCTGCTATTCCTCACATGCTCAGGCACATTTCTCGTGCCTGATATATTTTTCGGCCTTGACATACAAAGGAAGAACAGACAGCAGTAGCCCTGCTGAGCCTAACGGCTAGCAGTAGCCCTGCTGAGCCTAACGGGAAATATGCTTCCCTCTTCTGTTCTACTGCTTCCGTGACTTCATCTGTCCACCACCCTTTCGATGTCCTCATTCTTCCCACCACCTTGATGCCTACCAATAATGTACAGCCCTTGTATTTGCTCTTTATATATTCTAAACACATCCTTGACTCTCTTTAAACTCCAAAGTCACTTTCTGCCATTCTTCTTCTTTCTGTTTAACGTCAGTTTTTCCCGTGATATTTTATGAGGTTAGACGGTCATGATACGCTTCCAACTATCTCTATCCGTTGCATAAACTTCTTCAATGCTGCCAGATCCTCTTCAATACACTGCCTCCATGTCTTCCTTGGCCTGCCTGGTGGACGGCGACCTGGAACTTCCACTCTTAACAGCTCTCCCCAATGCCTCTCCACCTTCTCTCCTCTTCACGTGCCCAAACCACCTTACTCTCAGCACTGTACTCAGCTCCTTCATTCACATTTTCGTGCCACCTCTACACTGGACACTTCATCTCTCCATGTGATCCCAGTCTTATATCTCAACATCCTCCAACGTCTTCGTCAAAGCGGCTGTCTCAGAACCATACAGCAAAACTGATCTTATACATGCTTCAAATACTCTTCTTCAGTTTTTCAGTGGAATACTCTTGTTTATCAGCATTTGTAATTTAACCTGCTATCTCTCTCCACTCAAGGAGTTATCGTATTAGTTATTCATTATCATTGCGAGAAAAGAATAGTGTTTTTGAGGGTGAGGTATTTGTCAGAATAATGCAAACCCTCTATGACTACACTGTCTCTGTGGGAAGGCAGGGCGGGTTAGAATTCAAACAGCGTCTTGTGAGCTTCCACACAGTATTTTTGTGTTAGATGACCTCAAGTGTTTTATGCTATTTAGTCTTATTTTTCTATGCTTCTGATGGCCCCTACTAGACTTATCATGTGGCCTTATGCACAGAAGCTGGCCATTCTCCCAAATAAATCTGTGAGTTACTGTCTCCTACACCTCAGTTTTCAAGTACCTTCCGAGGCACAGGCAAGGTGGCGGTGGCGGCTCCCAGAGAAGGCCGAGGTCAGGGTGCCCAAGGAACAGCCAAACATGCTGATAATGTTACGAAAAGTTAATTAGAATCTAATCCACAAGTTATTGCCAGAAAACTTACAAGAAAATCCGTGTTCAGCGGGGTTTCATTAAGAACCGTATGGTGTTGTCTTCATGAACTTTGATTTACCAGCCATTAAATAGAAGTGCAGATGATACAGACTGTAACTCATAGATTTCTTTGGGAGAATGACGGGTGCCTTGAAACCAGTGCCTTGTGTAATAACTTCGTGATAAGAAGTTATGATAAGTCTTTTGTAGGGGCCATAAGAAACACTCCATGTGGAAGCTTGCAAGATACTGGCTTGGATTGTACCGGGCACTCCTTGCCCCTCACCGATACTGTGATGTCATATAGGGTTCCCAATATTCTGACTTTCCTATAATAGCAGACTGCTCTTCTTGCATTATTTTGAAGAGCACTGTGTATTCTGATCTGATGTTTAGGGCAGGGATGGAAGATTTGCAGTAGTAAGGAAGGGGTTTAGTGTCAGGCTGATTCCTGGTGGGGAAGTGGCCACATTAGATTCACAGTCATCAATGTAAGGTCAGTGTAGAGAAGTTCATGGCTTTCCAATTTACTTCCATCTCCAAAATACCTCCAAGAGTCTCCGGAGAAAATACATTCTTCATTGTCAAAGCTAAAAAAATTATATAAAAAAAAAAAATAATAATAATAATAATAGTAGTATAGTGGAGAGTCCTCGGAACTCTTAATCACAAAACAGTCTCTGAATACCAGCAACAAAACAGCCAGCCACCAGGCGTGTGTGAGGACAACAGTGACCCAGGGACGCCAAGGAACCCCTGCGCCACAAGGCTTTCCATCCTGCTTCAAGCCTTGTAGTGTTGATGGTGTCCTCGCAGAGTTTATAGTTTCCGTTTCCGCTTCTGCTTGTTGGATCCTTCTCCTCAGTGTTGCTTATTGGGTCTTTGCTTTTCCTTCCTAGTCTAGGAGATCTGAAAAAAGAAAAATGAATCAATTTAACATCAGAAGCTTTGCCCATCCAAAACTATCATATTATCCACTAAACTTTTGATGAAAATACCCACAAAAAAATGCCTTTTACTATGGTTAATTTGCTTCCTTATGTTAACTCCTGTAATATCCCTTCCTTTCAATACTCGCTCCTAATTATTTTTACTTGGACCTACACAGACCTATATTTACTGCATTAGGAATTTCATGTGCAGCACAAATTGAGATTTCTATTAGCCCAATTAGAGTCCCTGAAGAGTAGAGTAGTTAAAGACCACCCTTTACGACCAATGTTATCTGCCGCAATCATTTGATTACCCAGCACAGCCCATTAACAGCCCAGGAAAACCTCTTCAGTAACCTGATGAGTGAAGAAGTCTTCCTATATTCATAACCAATGCAATCTGTAGCTGCTTCTGTTCCCTTACCAGCCATTTTAATTATGTCTTCTGTATCTAGTGTCCATTCCAGGAACACAATCATCCTATTCCTTGTAGCTTCTGCAGTAATTCAAGAATCTGAACATGGCGTGCCTGCGATACACACCTTTGTGCAGGCGTCCTGGGCCTGTACAACATCTCCAGAACATATCCAGGTGTCAGCAAGAGAGAATCATCCCATGTGTCCAACGGCTGGGCTCCCTGAGGGTCATCAAACGGCCGATTCCTTCAGATTCAACAGCTTCCTTGTTTCAGTCTTCGGGCATTCCACCTTCAGCATGGGTGTACCCGTAAGAAACATGCACTGTACTACTCGCAGCCACTGCCAGCTTTCCGGCTCTCACTCTTGTGACCTCACACAATGCCTCTTCATTCCTCCATGCTTCAGGCGAGGTGAGTCCTGTCAGCTTGATCTGTAAGGTAAACATTGGAGTATTACATGTATGCAGAAACTTTTGTGAACATAAAGAAAAAATAGCTGGTCACTTGTTAACAAACACTTGACAACAGTGTTAAAGACGAAAGTATAACTAAGTAGAAGACTCCACCCCACCCCCTACTCTCTCCAACCTAGGCTGGCAGGATTTTTTTTTAGGAAAACCTCCCCATCGGTCAGTCTACTGTGGGAAGGGACAATGTTACCATTTTGTTGATTTTATAAAACTTGAGTATGTATACTATTCATTTTTGAAACTTTATTTTCCTACAAATTAAGAAAAGTTTTTTGACGCACTTGTGTGTCGGGTGATGTTTTGCATGAAGACGTTTTGACGCACGTGTGCATTCCATGTGCGAGAGGGTTAAGGAACTTTGATAAATTGCTATAGAAGTTACGGCCCGAGTGAGAGTTTAGCGGAATCCCAAAAAGTAATACTAGCTAATTTGAAATAACTAAAGATGTGAGTACTCCATCGAACGCATTACTCATTTATATTATCTGGTCGTATAGCGTGTTAGCTGTGTTAATATTATGAACTAGGGGTCTATAGATGAGTTCGATTATAAACTTTTTCAAAAGGAACTTTAGTTGCCAAAATAGAGAATCCACATTATCAATTCTCTCGTATTCTATGACCGTAGGATGAAGACTGGCTAGTACATGAGAGTAATGCTCCTCTGCCTGTTATATTTGCCCTTTTGCAACTAAACATTAAGTAACCTGGTAAATTAAATTCACCTAAAAGTTTTATTTGTAGAGTGGTCAGCTGAGATTCTGATACGCCAATACTATGATAATCTTTAGTCGCTACAAGGGATGATGTTTGATGTCTGAAATCTTTTTTTGGATGCCGCCCACATTGAACATACGTACAGGTTTTTACGGCATGTTGCACCGAGGTGGCATTGCGGGGCTGGTCATTTACGTCAGCTTAGCAAAATGACTGAATCATTTAGATACCGAGTTTATCTTACTACCTGAATAACTTTTAGCATTATGCAGTATTCCATTAATGTAAACTCTGATGCAACTATTGAACAACAATCTGCACTTAAGTCGCCTCATTCTCCCGTCATAATGTGGAAAATACAAGAAAACTTAGTGGAATATCAATATTTAATCAAATTAAACAACTTTGTTCATATTTATACCATCCTAAGTTATATAGACTTGCACGCAAAGGTAATACAAGACTTCAAGATTTTTTTTCAAATTAGTGAAAGCCTGTATTAAATGTTTGATTAATTCTTTACAGTGGATCACTGAAAATCGCAGCTTTGAGATTACTGGATTCGAATATATGCAGATTATTTTGAACAATTATATAAATTAACCGTAAGAAATTTGCTCTAGTTTTGTTGCTGCGGAAGTTGTCCTAAGCGGTTACTAGTACACTGTATGTACTTATTGCCTTCATGTCATTTTTCTTCATATCCTAATGCTAGCAAGGACAATTTACTTATAATAAATTATAATGATAATAACTTATAGATCCTAATGTACTAATATTTTTTTTTCCGTTACCTGGAGATTTCCGCAAAACCACCTAGATTCCCACTTTGAGCTGTGAACACCAGCTATCACTTACATTTCTTACTTCCTGCTGTCATAATATTGCTTTCTTAGTGCCAATAATAAACACTACATCACCGTCACATAGTATCATAAGCAAATTTGTGAGAAAAATCTCCGTCCACCATTTTGTTTGTGTTGATAAGTCTTGGAGTGGGAGGGAAAGGTGGTATTAGACAGACTGAAAAGTTTGACCTGGCAGGGTGCGGGCACTGAAGCAGTTTTTGAAAATATAATATTAGGAGGGATTCCATTAGGACCATAAGTCATCAAAGGATTAAGGCCAGAGAGCACTTAGAACATTACAAAGAATTTAGATTTTAGGCATAATATGTGTAGTCAGAGGGTGAAGAAGGAGGAAAAATCCCTTCATCATCCAGAGTGAAATTGTGAGCAGAGTTCAGCTTTAGAAATAGATGAGACAGCTGTGGAGCCATCTTGGTGAAGCATAGGAGGGAAAGATGAAGATTATTTTTTTGGGGGGGATAGGTGCCAGAAGTCACGAGAGGAGTTTGATGCAGAAAGATTGACATTTTGTACTGATGGAATTTTTGGAGAATTGAAGAATAGATTTGGCATGAGTACATGATTACAGGCAGAAATATAAGGGGAATGCTTACACGTAGTTACTTTGCATGAGTGCAATGCAAGGTACAGAAGAGACTTAGATCTCTATGACTGTGGGAGTTGGTAAGTTTAATAGTATGCATGGAAGGGATAGAAAAATGTCATAAAGTGATGTATGGACAAGGTATTAGAGCACCCCAAACAAGGCTGTATGTTGTAATGAACTTTCCAAAAGGAACAGAGATATCAGACATTGACATAATAAAAAAAGAATTTATTACTACGTATTTTCATTATCCTACTTTGTATGTACACAATGGCTCATGACTGTGATGCTTGTGAGTGTTCCTTTAATTCAGAATGGAAACCAATGGCAGAGTGGTTACCACTGGAAATGGTGGGCTCGAAGTCCCGAGTTTGAGTCCCGCCCCGAGGAAACTTTCCACAATCAACCAGTGGCTAAAACCTACCCGCACGGTGCCCCCCAACCCTACCTTTGACATCAAGGGCATCGCAGGGTGGCATGAGCCTCTATAACATTAAAGGCATCAATATCAAAATGCCGCCCGCCTGCACCACCACGGATGAGGCCCAGCCATCACAGCCTTCATGTGATCAAAGGTTAATAGTGCTGTAGGTTCAAACTAATAGAGTAACTTAAAACTTTTAACCTCAGGTTGATGAAAAGTTGGTCTACTGAAGAAAAAAATATATGGGCTTATTCTCCTGCACTTAAAACACAAAAGTATAATACTAAGAACGATTTTCTTCTATATGTATATTGTATAGAAGCCTGATTCTGTAAAACATGTATATAACGGTCCAAGTAACCAAGTAGGTTATAGCGGAGGACGCGATGGAAATGTTACTGATATTATATAGTCAATAACGAATGTCTAGAAGTTAACTATACCTAGGCAGTCATATTTTCCTGTTATTTAAGACTAGTTGTTTTTTTGTTTTTTAAACCCCCATCCTGAGAATGTTTTGTTTTTTAAACCCCCATCCTGAGAATGATTTTTTTTTCAAGCCCCCCCAATCATCACTTATGGTTGACGGTCTGGAGCTTGAAAATAAACATCAGACAGGAAACGGAACCTGTGTCACTGAACTGAGACAAGCACTGATTATGACGGTCACTGAAGCACCACTGAGGGCTCACTGATGCACAATTCTGATATTACTCTTGCACAATGGCGTACCGAGGGGGGGGGGGCATGTGGCCATGCCCCCCCCCTTTTTGCAAAGAATAATATATGATAAATATATTTTACATATAATATATATATATATATATATATATATATATATATTATATATATATATATATATATATTGGCCCCCCCCTTTTCAATTTTCTGGGTACGCCACTGCTCTTGCACTACGTATATCCAGTTACGTATCACCATATTTTACTTGATAGTAAATCAACTACTCTACTCTACATATTGTACAGAGCCATAACAGTGAATTTAAGCTTCTGATTCTTGGCTAAACTAATTTGTATGCTCAAAACAATGGAATGAGGATAAAAAGAATGTATTACTCCACATCCCTATTTAATAGTCCTTTACTTGCCTCTCGTCAAAGTTGCCGTGGAGGGACTTCCAAGGCTCATCCTGGGGAGCAGTGAATCACGGGAGACTGCGTCTTGGCCCTGTGGGAGCCTCGATCATGGACTGAGCTGTGGTCGGATGCTGCTGTTGACTTCCCTCTTCTGCAAGGATGTGATTGTGTTAAGAGTAGTTGTGATCTCTTGTAAAGGAACTGAATAAAACAGGTGTGATAAATGGAACTAGAATTGTCAAGATTTAGGAGAGAGAGAGAGAGCAGTATAATCTACTCCTTTGCTCTCTCCCATGCTGGTTCATCGCCTACATGGCCACCACCACGTCACTATATCGTCAGTCACAAGTCCAAGCAGATTACGGCAGCCGTGGCCAGTGGGGGGGCACGTGCCCCCCCATAGCTACGCCATTGGCTATAGCTGATCTGACGTTATATAAGGTAGAAAGATAACGAGACAAGAGCCATTACTTTGCAGGGGGGCCTAAACAACCTTAGATCACACGTAAGCTATCTCTCCCTCCCCCAGTCACAGTAGCGCCGCCAGGAAATGTTGACAGGGGTGACCAAGATTGGACACAGATCTAGTGTGGGGTGGCCATGGCATAGCCATTAAAAAGAAATGCTTGAATTTTAATTAGACTCTGACTCGATCTGGGGTGCCAATGAATTTCAGGGTGGCCGTGGCCATCCCTAAGATCCACCACTCATTCCTCTCACTCTCTCTTCCACTCCCTCCCTTTCTCTCTCTACTTAACTTACGCTGCAGAAATATGAAGAAAAGCAACAAAATTAAGCTTTGTTTGGCCAAAAACCATCCCCTTCCTCCTCCCAGCTGCCTGCACACGCGTCCTGCCCCTTCGCCGGCTCGCTCTCGACTATCGCTCTTACAGATTACTCAAGGAACTCAACACTGCTTCGAAACATTAAACCTTTCCCTTATTTCCTTCCACGCCCTTGCCTGTTGACCTTTGACCAACAATTCTTGACCCATAACATTATCCAAGTCTTAAATGTTAGTAAATATGAGTTAGTAATAGTGTTGATATAGTTTTGTAGCATTCTTTTTAAAGCTAATATTGATAGGGTTTTTATAGTGCTTCGAACTCATTAACAGCGTCGCAGAGGATTGTGGGTAGGATATTATTTTTTTTTTTTTGCTTCGTAGTTTGTTGGTTGTTAAAGAATTGGATTGCCTTGTTAGCAGTGGCGTAGCTAGGTATCTATCAATGGGGGTGCACTAGCCAAGCGTAACTCAGGGACCACCAAGGATAATACATATAGTATAGTATTCTTGGGGCCACTCTGATGCCACATAAAAGGGAATATTCTAAGATCAGATCAGTGGTGGGTATCATATGAATACGGTAACCATGCCCAGTTGAGAGGCACCAGGGGGGACACAGGATTCTCATGGGGGGGGGGGGGGTACGTGCCCCCCTATGCCCTCCCGAAGCTACACCACTGGTGTGGTACTCAGTGAAACCTTCGTTAGGTCACTGCTGGTTCTGGTCGCTGCATTATTTAATTACTATTACTGCATGTCCGTCAGACTTTTAGCTCCCATGTTAATCTTTGAGGAGGCTGTGGCAGAGTGGTTAACCCTGCCGAGGCAACTTTCCCTGCCTTGGTCAAATGGCGGAAGACTATACTGACATGCTGCCCACAGTGCCCATCAATCCCAGCATCGGCGGCGAGAACATGGGGGGGTGGGGTGGGGGGGAAGGAGCCTTTAATCATCACGGGCGTCGCTTTAAAAATCCTGCCTACGCCACCATGAGCAAAGGCTTATACATAACAGCCCTCAAAACAAGCCTACAAGCCTAACAAGGCAAAACAATCCTACAGGCGCTACAAAAAAAACACACGGCCTAACATGCCAGATCCCACAAAACTACATTACTAACATTAGTGAAAACAGATAAACTGACACTCGTATGGTGAAATGGTAAATATGCAGTTTAAACCAATACTCCCTATTGACCAATACTTTCCTAACCTAAATGGGGGGGTTGAGCCCCCAGAACTCCCTGCTAGTTAACTAACCTGGCCTGCTGGGCATTGATCCCGTAACCTAACCTCGCTGGGCATTGATCCCGTAACCTAACCTCGCTGGGGGTTCTTGCCCCCCCAGACCCCCCTTGTGCTATTTATCATTTCCGCCAGCTGTTGTAGGGATAAGAAATACTCCTTATGATGAGAACTAAAGGTTCAGGATACTTAAAACCACCGATCATGCATTGGTTTAAACTGCACTTATACCGGTGGTATCAACACTTCCTAAGTCACGTATACAGTAAAATATCGATTTCATTCATTACCTCAGAGCTTACTTCTTGACAGGTCTTCATAGTAGTAACACACTCGTCGAATTAGTTTGATCTATATAAGTGCAGTTACTACCAATACACGATCGGTGGTTTTAAGTATCCTGAAGCTTTAGTTCTAATCATAAGGAGTATTTATAACCCCTACAACAGCCGTCGAAGATGCAAAATAACAGAAGGGGGGTCTAGGGGGGGGGGGGCGAACCCCCCCCCAGCGTGGCTAGGTTACGTAATCAATGCCCATGTTAGGTTAGTGAACTAGCAAGGGGGTCTGGGGGGCGCACCCTCTCCAGTTATGTCAGGAAAGTATTGGTCAATAGGGAGTATTGGTTGAAACTTTATATTTACAGTCCTCCTTCCTACGTAGGCATAAGTATAAAACAAGCTCATTATCCAAAGTTTGGCTTGTTACAAAAAGCTGAGGATATACTGCATGCAGTTTAATGCATTACAATGCACGTAGTTATAAGTCCTTACGATCTGTCAATTTGCAGTAATTTTAATCCCTACAACACTCTTCGGAAATGAAAAAATAACAACGGGGGTCAGGGGGGAGGCGCAGCCCTACCAGTTAGGTCAGGAGAGTACTGGTCAATAGGGAGTATTGTACTAAACTGCAGTTATACCAAAGCTGAGCCCGAGACACCCTCGGTTGAAACTTATACCTGGTATATCACGGCGTTCGGGATGCCCTTTACTTGGTTAAGGGTTTGGGCGTGGCCGCTTAGAGCGTAACATTCCCTCCAGCTGGAGGCTAAAAGTGGACCTCAGACTCTACGCCTCACCCCTCTGCTCCCTGCACAGGACTGAGGTGATCCTCCTCTTCTGACGTCAGATACGACACTTGAAACTATTGAGGGTTCGTTCACTTCCCAGTGAGCTAGTTCACTTGTACTAACCTTAACTGTTCTCGTCTATTTTACTACAGAATCAAGATACTCAAAGATGCTATGCTAAAGAAATCATACAATGTCTTGCTATCAATAGCCACAGACATACTGTTAGTAGTAGTAGTATGTCCACATTTGATCTAACATACCGAGGTCTCGTTCACTTCCTAATGAGCTACTTCACTTGTTCTAAATATTATCGTCTATTTTACAGCAGTTTTAACACACTTAAAGGTGATGTGCTGAAGTAATGATATAACGCCCGGCGATGACACCCAGAGAGGCATCGCGAGTATAATATTTATATCAATATCTGATCTTAAACTGGCTTCCCCCCCCCCCTCTCTCTCTCTCTCGTAATATCTTAATTTAAAGTATAGTAAGCTAAAATGAATCGATAACTACAGGTTTTACGAAACGATAGCATGAGGAGGAGGAGCGGTGAATGGGTGATGACAATGCTTAGTTAATGGGATGTTTCAAGGCAAAGCTACCATGGTAGTATAAAATATAGCCTTGATACACTCTCTCTCTCTCTCTATCGACCCAAAACCAAAAATTATGATATATATTCTTATATTCATTATACTCAAAAGTAAATTGAAAATCATCCAGTAAAAATGTAAAGATCTCTAGGCTGGACTGCCCTCAATGTTTCAAGATCCTAAATACGCCCCTGCGTGGCCAAACGATCACATAACCTCCTTGGCGGAGGTCATAACTCGTTATTACTGTGAAGATTATTGACCTTCGTCCTTCCTTCCATACCCAAGTCTCATTTACATGCGTGATGTATGGTACAATTATTATTGCATCTTTTATTTCTACTTGCATGCCCATAATCTTTTCTACAGATCCAACCACTTTTTTCTCTCCCTTAAAGCGTTCATTTCTCGTCCAGCCTTCCATGCTTCCATACTTGCACATATTTGAACAAAGATACTTATATTGATGAATCGTCTCAAAACTTTCCCCTTTCATCATAATTTTGCATTCATTTGGACACTCAAAAACTCATACTCTATATGAGCTCTCAAAATGTACCTCATCACTTTTACTCCTTTCAAAAACCATCACCTTACCCTTGTTAACATGCATCCCTCAGCTTCCGTCTTCTACACACTATCAACACGCTACAAGCTTATAATGGGTCATTCTCATGTTCTGCACTGAACAGTATCCAGTGGCGTCACCACGACGGGGTGGGGGTGGTGGGGGGGGGTCTCGGAGGGACTCAGTACCCCTAAATCAATTTAGGGGTCCCTAAGGGGTTTTCAGCCCCCTGAAAAATCATGCGACGATTCAGTAAAAAGCACGCTTCTGTACTGTTAGCAGCTAATATGATACCATCCCATAGATCCATTGCAGCTCCAGCGCCCCAAAAAATCTTTATCCCTGGTGTCGCCACTGACTGTAGGGTGGGTTGGGGATGTACCGTACACTTTTTTTTTTTTAAATCAGGAAAAAAAAAATTGAGTGAAATCTGAATTTTTTTATTATGTATTACAAAATATAAGATATGGACTACATTATGTGTAAGGCACAACTCTGGCAACATGATAAAAGTAACTGAAAAATAGGCCCGAAAAAAATAACTAAAAACGTACGGACCATCCATAGGTGAGGACGCTCCATACAGAGATATTTATCGATAAGTAAAAAAAAAAATTGAAAATAAAAAAATCAAGCACAGTTGAATTAGGGCAACACATTTCATGAAATGGACCCTAGTGATGAAATCAAATCAATTTATATTAGCAATATAATAGTGCAAGCAATTTTAATCAATTAAAAAGTGAAAGTAAAAAAAAAGTGAAAATAAATTTTGACTTTGAAGTTCCTGGATTTTTTTTTTTAATATATATTTGCAATCCTATTAATACTTTCATTACCCTACATAATGTACTTAATCATGGAAGTGCTTCTGTAGCACTTCCAGAAGGGAAACATAAATTAATAATTATTTATAATAAATGCAGATGATTTAATGCAATATTTGGCATATTTTAATTTGATTGAACTTAACACTGCTTGGAATTACCTTTAGAATGTAGATATAGGCCTATAGCCTAGTTTCATTAGGCTACACAATCTTGACAAGCATGGATTAACCTAGTTTAGGCACCTTAACCACCTTACCTAATATTGTAGCCTCTTAACGAGTGTGCAAATTTGATGAACCGCTGAAGCCTAGCGGTTGGGGCTGGCAAAGGAGCCAGCAAGACCCCTATCACTTGATCAGGCTCTATTTCTGCTATGTCCTCCATCCCAGGAAGATGAAGGTGTTTTCCTTCACCCATTTTGGTGGACTTTCTTAGATACGACACATTAAACTTGGTGGGGTTTTCGGAACAATCAATAATTTTGGCAACATAATTGACAGGAGTGCCCTTCATCTTCCCTTCCTCGACTTTTAGTTCCACCAAGATGAAATCCCCCCAACTCCGGAGCCTTATTTTCGAATATGCTAGCAGCTTCTTCAAGTGGTGGGTCATCGTCAAAATCTTCGTCTGAATATTCAGAAGAGTCATTCAGTTCCAGCTGAGCATCCAATGCCTCTGAACTGTCCGAATCGTGTTCGGAGGTGGGGCCTTTTGGTGGCCTTCTTCTGGGGTGGAACACTCTTCTTCTCTTTCCGCGCCTGTTTTTCTCTCAAGCCCTCTATGGCCTCGCTGTCTTCCGTCAAAATACAGGATTTCACTCTTTTCCTCCCCTTGCCAAGGGGTCTGGGAGGGCCTTTGGGATATGGGCGGACATGTTCAGGGGATATGACTTCCACAGGACCTTGTGGTTCATTGTTGTGTGTTGCTGGAGCTTGTGGATCGTTGATGTCGGTCGTTGGAGTTTGTGTATCGTTGCTGTCGGTCGGTAGAGTTTGTGGATTGTTGCTGTCATTTTCCAAATCAGATGGACCTGCCTCGTGTCTCACTTCCTGGGCTTCATGATTGCGCTCTTCGTTTTCAATATTGGTTTGTACCTCTGGGTGGTCTAATGTGGCCTCGTTGATGACTGCTGTGTGTATCTCTGCAATGGGGGGAGCCTCTCTTTCACTGACAGAGGATGCAAGATAATCAATGTCTGTGAAAATGTCCCGATTTATTGGCCATATGCTGTGGCTCTAAAACCAGCGAGAACATTATTGGGCGTGCATGCTCTGATCCAGGCCTGTGAAGCCATTTCAGGGATGATTTGCTCACGGACAGGAGTGTGGGGATTATTGAGCTGGTAGTCCGACATTAGCACACGATAGCAGGACTTGAAGGGGCCATAAACACTTACATCTAAGGGTTGTAGCTTTGCAGTTGTGTGTGGGGGAAGAGTCACAATGACTATGCCATTGTTGATGGCATATTCGATGGCAGCAATGTTCATATGGCACTGAGCGTTGTCCATTATGAGAATGATTTTGTTGTCTTGACTACAATAGGTCTTGTTTTTAATATGCTCAAGGGTTTCAAGGAAGCACTCACCATTCATCCACCCAGTGTGGTGAAAAATACCCCTTTGAGCCATCTAGTGTCCCTCGCATAAAATCGTCGTTCACTTCGCTTCCGAGGGATTATGAATACTGGAGTATGTAGTGCCCCGCAGCGTTTATAATCCCGACAAAAGTCATGCTGGCTCCCCGTTCCCTGGAAATCTGTGTTGCTACAGGCTGCCCTTTCTGGCACACAACTTTGATAGGCTTGACTACAGTTGCTTATGCTACTCTCATCCATGTTATAGATTTCTGTCGGGGCTTAACTCATATTTGTCCATAGCAGTAGTGTAAGCTTTGAAAAATGTGTCCACGTTTACTTTGTTAAAGCTTATTATTCTAGCAATGGACATTCCTTCGGGACTTTTCAGAGACATGATGGGATGCCTATCCATGTAAGAGTAATACCAATTTCACTAGCCAATTTCTCGGTGTGCCACTTCTTTGGGATGCGGGGGCACTTGATAGCTGCAGCGTACTCATAGGCAAGGTGGCGGAAATCCTTCCTGGGAAGTCCGTAAAACAACTTTGCCACCTTTATGGCATACGAGCAGAGGCTGGTCTCCTGTTTCTGTAGTAAAATATCTTATTGAAGTTGGGTTCTAATGGAACGAAGGTAATTCCATCCGACTTGGCCTCGCTTCTCTTGAGAGCATCCTGAAAGAAAAAACCTCTTTTAGTAAGCCTATTTTGCCTATAGACATAACATATTAATAGGCCTAATAATAATATTAATAATATTATTAACATGCCTAATGTTAATGTTAATAGTAATAATATCCCTAACAATAATATTAATAATATTATTAATAGGCCTAATGTTAATGTTAATAGTAATAATATCCCTAGGCTAGGCCTAGGCTAGGCTACCTGTTACCGGTACCGGTACCCTATTTTGCTCTCTCTCTCTCTCTCTCTCTCTCTCTCTCTCTCTCTCTCGTTATCTGAACATAAATTGACATAACAACCTGCAGGGTCATAACTTTGACGTGGAACTCTGCACAGGCCTTCCGGATGCTGCATTTTGTTGTCACTTTGTAGTGGAAGCTTTCTCAAGGTTTGCTCGGTCTGTCTGACGCAGCCCCTTCGCAGTGAACTTCCGTGGCATTCTGGGACCTGAAATGAACCATCAAAATTTAGGTTTGGTATAGTGGTTTAAAGGGCAACATACTGTGGATGAACCGTACAGCAAGCTTTTCATGATGTACGGTACATCCACATGTTACACAAGGACATTTAAAAATAAATAATAAACTTGTAAACATTTCTAATTAACCAACTGATGTTTGAAACAAAGGTCAGAGGATGTTTATTTGATATGCACCCCCTTAATTAAGTGTATTTTTTAATGTTCTTGTTCAGTTACTAAACACAAGAAACATACTGGTAAAACACCACAAGGATTATGAACAGATGAATGAAATCACTACTGTGATAGGTGTCACTATCTAATATTATGTTGCTGCATCCTACTTGACATTATTGAAAACACATAACCCATACCAGAATTTTAAATTTTTTGTTTACACTGTGGATGTTACCTACATTTAAAAACCACACTGTACGAAGTGTCCACATGACGCCATTCACATGTAAACCAACATTTCGGATCGTTCGCGTGGCTGGAATGTCTTTATATCCCTTTGGTACATCACAACTGAACACATTTCGATACTTAATACCTTACCCCCACACTGCTGGCATATTCATGAACACAAGAGACCATGAAATGGAGGCCAAATATTACATGGGACATGCCAAAAACAACAAAACTCACCTCTAAAATTATCCAAGCGCCGACCATCCAAATCTCTCCCGCTCAGCTGATCGAACCCCTTTTCTCTTACTACATTTAAACGGTAACTATCCTAAACCTATAAATATGGCCAAGGGAGCATTTGTACGTTACATCCATATGTACGGTTTCTCCCCAACCCACCCTACATCTGCAATAAAGAATTCAAAAACCACTTGCCACCATTTACATATATACATTTCCAGTCCAACATCCCTAACTTTTGCTTTTCTCTCTTATTACACCGTCCATGTACAGTAAAAGCCTTATAACTCGGCACTGTATAACTCGGAATTTGATATAACTCGGCATGGCAAAGACAAGTTTTTTTTTTTTTTTTTTTTTTTTTTCTAAATTTATTTTTATTACAGTGTAGGCAGGCAGTGAGCTCCATGGGTGGGATGGTAGGCCCTGGAGGCTCACTCGAGGGCTGTTATGGTTGGCCCTCGCCCGTGGTGGCGCAGGCAGGATTCTTATAGTGACGCCTGTGATTAGAGGCTCATGCCGCCCCCTGTGTCCTCCCATGCACTCGCAGTCGAAGGTAGAGTTAATGGACAGGGCATATTGTTGCAGTAATTAAGTGCTCAAGTGATGTAAAATTAAGTTGTGCAGGTACAATACTGTATACAATACAGTACAGAGTTGTGATTATACAGTGATTAAAGTGTTAAAATGCGACTGAGTCCCCCTAACATCTTCTACATGTTACAACAAGGCTCCCCTCTCCTTGGATTACATGCCTGCTGCTACCCGTTCATTAGTAAGTGTAGTTTTTATGCTTTTACAGTACTGTAATTTTTTTTTTTTTTTTTTTTTTTACCCATATCAGAGGAGGACATTGCATAACTCGGCAAGGGCCAGAACCCCTATCGTGCCGAGTTATAAGGCTTTAACTGTACAGTAAACCCTTCATGCTCGCGGGTTTCAGGCTCGCGGATTTGATTACTCGCGGGTTTTCAACCTCCCCCTTTTTTTCTTTTTTTTCTACTCCCTCCCAATTGCTTGCTCTCTACAGGGGCCTTATCCGTCCATGTATGGAGTATGTCTCACATGTTTGGGGAGGATCCACTCATACAGCTCTCCTAAACAGGGTTGAGTCAAAAGCTTTTCGTCTCATCAACTCCTCTCCTCTGACTGACTGTCTTCAATCTTTAAATCACCGCCGCAATGTTGCTTCTCTTGCTCTCTTCTACCGTTACTTTCATGCTCACTGCTCTTCTGAACTTGCTAACTGTGTGCCTCCCCCACTCCTGCGGCCTCGCTGCACAAGACTTTCTACTCATTCTTATCCCTATTCTGTCCATCTTCCTAATGCAAGAGTTAATCAGTATCTTTACTCTTTCATCCCTTTCACTGGTAAACTCTGGAACTCTTCCTGTTTCTATTTTTCCACTTTCCTATGACTTAAATCTTTTCAAAAGAAGAGTAACAAGACACCTCCCGAACTAAATTGGCCTACCCCTCTGTTTTTATTTTATTCTCTTACTGTCTTCTTTATAGGGACTGGCGACTAAGCGGGTAACCCCCACGAGCATGAAGAGTTTATTGTATTTATATTTTTTCAGATCTGAATGCCGATAGCAGAATTTATAGAGAAAGATCTAAGAAAATTTGGAATAAAGTGACCCTGCTGGGAAAGCTTGGTGTGTATACACTGAAATTGTCAGACTGTGCAGCATGGCGAGCTGACAGCCTTTCAAACACCTCCAAATCCCGGCAGAAGCTGGCGATCTTTCCCTCCTGTGAATGTATGTGTGTGTGTGTGTGTGTGTGTGTGTACCCAAGCCACAAAACACAATATATGATTTATGCTATGCAACGAATAAGCTGTCACGCAAAATGTATGAATAAAAATTACATGCATTTATCACTAGTTTATTTGCATTCATCATCTTTTAGACAGTTTCATATTGTTGATGGTGTTAACTGTTCAGATTGAATTTTCAGGTATTCTATTTTCTTGAATGCCATCCTACGTGTGCAGAGAAGAGGTTTTTGCATCAATAGTGTCTCTATGGTGTCACCTTATTGTAGGGTTGTGTGCCACGTGACAATGTAAACAAGGCTTATCTCATGGCGTCATGTGCGACCCGCCGTCCCGCTCACACATTAGAACACAGGCTTCCATGTTATTGAAACAGTACATTATGAACGGGAATCATTCTCCTGTGCTAGACTTTATTTACAAACTATTGTTACTATCATAACAACTAATGTTTCTTCTCTTGTTCTTTCAGATAAAGTCTATGTTCATTTTTGGTGTGAAATAAACATATCATCAAGAACAAGTCTTTCTTTATGAACATAGACTTTATTCTTGCTGGGGTGCTCTAACACGGAGGCTAATAGCGATGGGAGGCTGCCAGGCAAGCAAGAAAGGCACGTAGTAACAGGGCGGCACGGATCTTCCGTGGATATTGAAACGTGGATATTGTGGTGTAGTGTTGACATGATGTGAAGTGATGCAGCCGCTGCCTACACTTCACCATCCCCAACCCTCTCAAGCATCAGTACAAGAACCCTAGAGGCTACACACCAACACAACAGCTCAGCCACAAGGAACATCACCTACAGATGCTTGACTTGCTAGTCTTATGTACAACTCTATGTAGTCATTATATACTGTAGTGCTGCTCTTATGTATGTGACATTATGCTCTATCACGTTATAATGCAGTATTGTGTTAGGTGTGGGATGCTATGAGTTATGGCATGTCATGGTGCAAAGGTGTTACATGTCACCTCATATCACGTGGTTGGCTCATGGAAAAGTTCTTTAGCAACCAAGAAGGCTTCTGAGGAGTCTCCCCTGCTTGCTGCCGGCTTCACAATCTTCACCGTCCTGAACGACCTCTTCATGTCACTGATCAACTGGTGCGTCATGAACCCTTCCCAAATCTGTGGGAAAAAGTCCTGTAAGCCTTAAAGGTGTTCACAAACCAACCATCATATCATATGTATGCCTTAATGTCAGTCATTCCACTGATCTATTATTTAAGATCCTTCCCATCTAAACTGTTCAAGACCATCCTTAATACAAAGACTTTTAAGTAGATGACAATCCACAACCTTTTATCTGGTCAACAAAAGTGACTCCACAAAGGGCTGTCCACAGGTAGTCTGGCGTTGTGGACTGATTTCTGATCATTTTCATTGAGGGTTTGATGGTATTTCTGCATTTGTCTCGGAAAACCTGAAATCATTTAGGACCAATGCAAACATCTAGATTCAAACAGGGCCGTACCTAGTCCATCGCGGGCCTCCATCTAAATAGGACCTGCCGGGGCCCCCCTCCCACCTGTGAAATTTCCCGAATTTCCGTTGGGCCAGTCCTGCACTGATGTTATCGGCAACATCGGCATGCGGTGTTTGAGAGGAAATAAGTGTAATAATATTATTAGGATTTTCAAACTGTACAAAAAAAAAGCGAACGTTAACCTGCACGGGGGCCCTGTGGACGTGCCCCCCATCCTAATTGGGAGGTATGGGGGAACAGCCCATTCAAAACTATTTTCTAGAGTTAAGAATTGCATCTCTTTCTGGGTGTCTATATCTCAAATTTCCTTTCTATGCCATGCTATTGCTGCTCTGTTATATAGTGCATGACTTTTAGAATAGTAATTATGATGATTCAGACAAAGCCCCAATTTACTGGACTAATTCCTTCATTCTTATACTAGCAGCAATGCCGCCCTCCCAGCGGCTGTTTCTGCAAGTCTTCTTTTCTAGGTGTGGTGTCCCGGCTGACTGTTAGTCTCTGTCTCTTTCTCTTGTTCTTTCACGCGGGTCAGGTCGGGTCGGATTGGTTGGTTGGAGTTTTTTTAGATACCCACATGAAACTTGCTATCCAAGCCAAGTTTGGTCCAGATCGGTAAAATAGTTTCCGAGATTCTCGTGCGGACACACAGACAGACAGACTTTTATGTTATACGTACACATGTACAGATAGTCTGCCCTGATGCCTGTTCCTCAGAGCTCCCTGGAAGGGGTGGCTGCACCACAAGTCTACATTTCAACCTATCCATGCAATTAATTCTCACATTTTTCAGTCCTCCCAGACTTTGCACTATTTCTCATTCTCCCTCTCTCTTTCTCACATACTCTAAAACTCTATCGTCCCATTTAACAAGGTCATCCTCCCACACTCATTGCATCTGTTCTTCTCTTGTCTATCCTTCATGCAACTCACTCTCACCCAGTTGTGATCTCAGTGTGCAGCCCTTCACCAGCTCCAACAGTCCACAGTTCATTCCGTCTCCCATGCTAGGCAATACAAAACCTTCCGTATTCATTTTTGTCACACGCTCAATTCTCTTCACGCCACAACCGCCGCTCAAGTAACTCATTTACACTGTTAAATCTTATACTTCTGATATTCATTCCACGTTCTGGGTATAAAAAATTGTTTACACATAACATACAAGAATGTCCTGAATCTAATGGCATGTACTTCAACAGGCCCCATGATAAAGATGACCACACACCATCATCTGTGTTGCCAAAATTACAAAACCGATGGGAAAGATTAAAGATACGGCCAGCATTAGTTTGATGTGATCCTGAAGGTTAGTGGTTCCTAAACTAGTGGGTGCATTCCCCTGGAGGGAATGAGGTCCTGGAGGGAGGATCATGCTAATGGTCTTTTACTAAAGGAATCTGATTTTTGGAGGACAGATTCAAACATCATCTTTCACATCTTCATGAGAAATCTGGATCTAAATCAATCCTAAGTCCAGTAGTGAAGGATGTTCCAGATGCAATGTATGCGGGCTTCCTGGATATGACGTTTAATTTAACTGCCTGCCCAAGATGATTGTGAGCCCTTCACTACAGAACATCAATTATGAGCATGGTGATGCATACCAAGCTTGGTCCACCAGCGAATTGGGCTTGCCATGGTGCCATATATGAGACCAATACATTGGCGGTAGAGGAAGTGAGCTGTGGAGTGATGAAAATGGTGAAACGCAACACTTAGATATTATTTGGACACCTGGAGAGGATAGGTCAGTGAGTTAACAAGAAAGATAAATGAGAATATCAGAATATCAGAATAGGTGAGCATAGGTAAAGATGGGGGCATACGCTATGCTGTGCATGGCCTCGGTGCTCATCTCCATCGCATTAGCCCTTGAGCCTGTAGTGGGTGACAACCGGCTACTCCAGGACATTGGTATAGTGACATCCGGGTTACCACAGATACCAGGTTTCCCCAGGTACCCATTTATTGACCAACCCTGAAAGGAAGGATGAACAGCTGGATGGGCTGCTGCTGACTATCCTGACCCGTATTCGAACCAGGGTCCGCAGATTCGTAGCTAAGTGTGCTAGCCACTACACCATGGAGGTGAGCATGAGATCCCAAATTTGAGTCTCCCCGGAAGCAACACGTTCTCCAATCGTCGAGTGGACAAAGATTACCCAGATTCTGCCTATCAACGCTTTGACTTTCAACGAAAATCTTTACGAAAATGCATTGGGGAAAACCATGAGGGGTTCTATGAGGGTTGAATCATCACAGACATCACTGTAAATATCCTGTCTGTGCCAACAAGGGCTATAGTAAACCATCAGAGCCCTCTGAAGAAACCTTCAGGCAATATGGACTTAAAAGTCCTTAAGTAATATGGCATAAAAAGAAAAATCCAGTCTGTGATGAAGAGGGAGACAGGCTTTCTCTTGGGTCCTCGTCAGATGATGCATGGTGAGGCCAGGCATGAAGACAAAAAGTCACACACTACTAATCGGCATGTGTTCAAGTGTGTGCCTCACTGGCTTGTTTGGCTACGCGGGACGGTATGGCATGTCGGTGCATCAAAAGCTGCCAGATGTAGATACCATGCAATGCAGCAGCTCTTGGGGCTCTTGTTCTGGCTTGTGCCTTTAAAAAGAAAACACAGGAGGAAATTAAGAATTAGGGCAAAGCAATGGCTTCTCCATATGCAAACAATGGCTAGCTGCAAACTACTATTTACAGAATCAGTTTAGGAAAATAAACTAGACTTTGAAATTACAAAGGACTGCCTGTAACCATTTTCCACTCCTTGTTAAACAAAATAAGACCAATAATTGAGCGCCAGAATACAGCGAATTAACAAAGTGACTGGGACAGGTGGCGGGTCTTGTGAGGCGTGCTACTTATTCAGCACCGTTAAGTTGATAGACGAGCCTCTCTCTTGCCCCACACTACACTGTCTCTTTGTGTTGTGGGAGCCACTGTGGGGGACCACCTATTTATGCAAGCATCGTCTGACAGGCCCTTTAAGCCTAGTAAAAGTGAGCGGTGATGCACTATGTACCAAAGGGTACACAGTGCATCATCATAGTGCATAGTACATATTTTTGTTTGTAGCTTGGGTCTTTTGTAAGATATGTGATTCCACCAATGGATAGTAGAGTGATCGTGCATTAGAGATGTAATGAATAAGGTTCAAAGGAATAAAATTGAGTGAGGTAACATAATTTCATGTAAAAGATTTGGTTGAAAATATTCATGCAGATTTTCATATGACATCTGATAAAAAAATAATAAAATTGAGTGACTACTAAGTAAATAATGATACCTTATAGAGAGTTCTCTGGAATACAATGGTGTTTAGATGCGATTATATCAGAATATTGATTCATCAAAAACTTTTTGAAGTAAAACTATGTATTTGAAAAAAACACTTCCAATTATAATGTCCAGTAAACCATGATAATTATGTACTGATCTATGTATTGTAGCATCACCTTGCATAGGAGGCTGCCTCCCTCCGCTGTATTCTGGGCGGCAAACCTGAGTGCAGCATAGGCCAGGCTGATGATGTTCTCATGGTCCAACCCCTTTATGCCTGATGCTTTTGGTGCCATGTCCGACAGCACAACATTCACCTGCAAATGTAGGGTCAAGTTACCAGGGTATTTTGTGATAATTTATTATTTTTTTTATTTTATGATGATGATTCTTCCTTCCTTCCCATCGTTACCTTTCTGCCATTGAGAAGTTCCAGCACTTGCAGCTGTGTCTGTGGTGCGGTGAAGTCCCGGCCGTCCAGCAGAGTGGCACCAGGCACGGGGTGGACGGATTGCAAGTCTATTCCTATTACCATCCCCTGACTCTTGTTCTTGGCTGTGAGAGGAGAAAACCTTATCATCACTACTATTCATTAACAGAGGCGCCACTACATTGCCATATCATGTTTTGTTACTTACTAAATTCTGTTAAAGGTCTTACCATAGATATGCCTGGAAAAGAAATATAAGACCCTTCTACTCTGTGAAGGGAATATCATAAGTCTTCACCATCATCTTTCTCACTACACTATAGTCTATTCACTTAAGCCTGGATTCCTGGGCTGGGAGCTGCTCGCTGCCTAGCCGAGTTTGTAAGGACGTCGCTGATTGGCTGATAGACTCGGGCTGGGTGGCGATGGTGGTGGTACTTGCTTCGCCGCAACCCAAAACCCTTGCGTTGCCTCAGAAAAATATTCATATTTCTTGGCTTTACTCATCTCTTACACAAGATAGGCCTATTTTGTTTGCATCAGTAAATCAGGCAGTGATTGTTCAACAACAACACGCCATTCATAACTCAATAGGGTAAAAAATAAAGTCATGACTGACTATCACAAGAGTAGGCGGACTTTTAGGTTTTCAGTGCATTGAAATGTTGTACTCCTACCCGATATAACCAAGCTACCAGATGATATTTATGAAAGCTGAGCCTACCATCGTGTTCATAATACATTGCTGCATATCATGAGCATAAAAAAAATACAGTAAGACGACACTAATATTAAGATAATTAAAGGAAAGTAAAAGAGTGTATAAACATTATTTCTTGCTTATTTTGCTTCAACTCGCTCTAACTCCATAAGTTTTGGTCACATTCAATTTTCAAGAACTGTTTCAAAATCCTTATACTTTTCCGCTTCCTGTGGTATGTAGCACGTACCAATAAGGAAAATAGTAGGTGGTCAAAATGGCTAAGAAAGTTAAACTGTTTCAAACTGGTGCCGTGACGGGTGGAGCCTCTGATAGCTCTCCCGAAAACAGTCTCTCCTATATAGGGAGCAATGCTCACCCGTCACTGTGCCAGTTTGCAGTAGTAGTTTTAACTTTCTTAGCCATTTTGACCACCTCCTCTTTTCCTTATTGGTACGTGCTACATACCACAGGAAGCGGAAAAGTATAAGGATTTTGAAACAGTTCTTGAAAATTGAATGTGACCAAAACTTATGGAGTTAGAGCGAGTTGAAGCAAAATAAGCAAGAAATAATGTTTATACACTCTTTTACTTTCCTTTAATTATCTTAATATTAGTGTAGTCTTACTGTATTTTTTTTATACTCATGATATGCAGCAATGTATTATGAACACGATGGTAGGCTCAGCTTTCATAACTATTATCTGGTAGCTTGGTTATATCGGGTAGGAGTACAACATTTCAATGCACTGAAAACCTAAAAGTCCGCTTACTCTTGTGATAAGTCATTCATGACTTTATTTTTTACCCTATTGAGTTATGAATGGCGTGTTGTTGTTGAACAATCACTGCCTGATTTACTGATGCAAACAAAATAGGCCTATCTTGTGTAAGAGATGAGTAAAGCCAAGAAATATGAATATTTTTCTGAGGCAACGCAAGGGTTTTGGGTTGCGGCGAAGCAAGTACCACCACCATCGCCACCCAGCCCGAGTCTATCAGCCAATCAGCGACGTCGTTACATACTCGCCTAGGCATCGAGCCGCTCCCAGGAATCCAGCTTAAGTGAATAGACTATAGTCATGTATCCCATGTATCTCACCCTCACTATTTTCCATCACATAATGTTTAACTAAATTCCCACCTCACAATAAACCACAAGCATCCCACGGGTGTGCACCAGCGCATCTTTTTCTTCTTCCTCTTATCACCTCTGCCACTTTGAAATGGTCCTTCAGTTGCCCCCTTTTGTTCCTCTCGACTGCTTTATTAATAATCTTGCTTGTCAACTCTTCCTTATCTATTTCAGTAGTAACACTACTAATGTCATAATTGTGTATTGGCATTTTTTTAAAAGGGGGGAAATAAAGAACTCATACCTACCCTGCGGCAGACTGTTGACAGCCGCCACGGCCACCTGTGTCCAGGCCCCGGGCGCGGCGCCACACTCCACCACCACCTGGCCCGGCACCAACAGACGGTGACGCTTATCAATCTCCAACAGCTTGAAGGCACTGCGGGCTCTGGAAAAAAAACTGTATCTCTAACATACAGGATTCCTTTGCTAGTCTTTGGTTAATATCAGATATATATCAAAGGAAAAAATTTAACAATTAACTTTTCTACTTGTTTCCAGTAAGAAAAAAACCACTACAGCAAGACATATGGGCCTATAACCACATGACTAGAGATACGGTGGCTGCATTTTTTTTGGGGCAGCGTCAGCTAGCCGTATGATGGTTATTTGTGACCAGCAGTGCGGCACTTTATAAATGCCTTATTTGCCCCGTAAGACAATGAGAACAAGAACATAAGCAGGCTACAAGAGGGTGGTAGGCAACCCTGTGATGATTCTATGGTTTGCCATCTTACTATACAACTATTAGTCCATGATGAAAAATGCCTTGACACATAGTTGTGAAGCTTGACTAGTTATATCTAACTATATAATCAGTTTCTTATACTTTCTGAAAAAAATTATGTTTTATGAAAAAAAATGTATCACTTTCTTGATTACTGAAATTATAAATTTATTTTACTATATATAGCTCATAAGGAAACTTTTTTGCCTGTTCTCACTTGATTTTCTATGCAATTTTTACGCGTCTTATAGTTTTGGGGTTATAGTATAAAGAAAATTTTCTTGCCAAAATTCAAAGATTATGCAGGAAAATTTAGAAACCTCAGCTTCTCAAGAAAGTTGGTCCATCATGATTTTCGGCCATGCTTGGCACGAATCTGGAGACAATTTTCTGATTAATACGATTACAAACTCAAGTTCACTCTATGCTTCCTTATAAAACCAATATGAATAATCATAATTTTTTTCTTACTTGTGATGCTGGTAACCCGTGTCAAAAATACATAGAAATGAGCCGCGGTGAAAAGGGGTCCGGTGTACTGATCCGACCAGCTTCCCCGTCTGATTAGCTTCCCTGCCGCTTATTTAACCTAAATAACTCTTACACAACATAACCCAACCGGTATTATTTTACTATAGGACCGAAATTCCCTACACAATTGGGAGTGTGGTTTCTGTTTACCTTACTGGATTCTAGGAAACATTCTCTCTCTGAGCTTCCGTTGCAAATCATTACTTTTGGAGTTACTTACATGTTGTTTATAGGGAGGCGAGAGAAAAGTGTTTACGGGCGCCTCACTCTTCTTCCTCTTGTGACCTGCATCGCCTCTATTCTTCCCTTGCCGCTGAGACTTTTTAATGAGGATTTGGCTTTAGTTAGGAGGTTAAAGCGTGGAGTTAGGTTAGGTTAGGTTCGTGAGACAAAAGGTGGGGTTAGGTTAGTTTAATTTTCATATTTCTTATACACTCCTTCATACTAAAAACATCTTGTATCTCAGAAAGTAGTGATTTGCGACGGAAGTTCATAGAGTGAATGTTTCTGAGAATCCATTAAGGTGAACAGAAAACTTACTCCCAATTGTGTAGGGAATTTCGGTCCTATTGTAAAAATGTACCACCCAACCCTATCCTGAACCTTAACTTAACCTAAATTTAACCACTTATTTTTATATGATAATAGCTAGAATAGGTTACGTTTAGGTTAAGTGAAGGTTTGGCTTAGATTTGATTTAGGTTAAGTTAGGTTTAGGATAGGTTTGGGTTAAGTTTTATAGTTATTTAGGTTCAATAAGCAGCAGGGAAGCTAATCGGGGGTGGGGGGGGGGGGGTTAGCTAGGTAGTCGGAGCGCTACACCGGCCGCTGTATCTCTAGCCGCGGCGTTTAAGGATACGGATCATTATCTCTAGGTACAAAAAAATTAATAATAAATGAATAAATCCATTAGACTTACCAATAACCATTAGAAACCCACCATACAAAAGTTCGTTATTTGAAATCAGATAGCCCATGTCTCCTTAATAATAACTTTGTAACTCTTGGCTAGGCTTCCACTGTAACACTATTTATAGCCAAGGTACAGAATACAAGTGCAGACGCTTACCTGTACTGCTGGTGCTTGGCCAGCTTCACGTAGGGGTCATTAAGCTGCCTCGTCAACCAGTCCTGCGAGCTTTTACTTCGTCCCTTCAAGTTTTTGGGCACAGTTTTGCAGGCGGTACATGACGTGCTGAGGTGCAGGCTGCCGTGTTGGAGGGAGGGCAGGCGGAATGCCATCACGCCTGCTGTACACGTCTTGCTGTGACGGTCTACACACGTCAATACTTCGGCCACATTGCCTGGTTTACTATGTAGTGGCTAAATTCTTGCTTGCCAAACTTGCCACTCTAGTCTATTCACCTATTTCTATGCTTTCAGTTCAGTTAGGGATCGGGAGTCTGGCCTTTTTCATCGGCAGTTGATTTGTTGACAGTCGGGACATATTACTTTCCAACGGGCAACGGCATCTCCTCGAGGCTTTGTCAAAAGCCAAGCACCTCATTTTCTACATTCACTATTTATTCATAGATTTTGCTTCTATGTGTTTCAATCTAGATCTATTTAGTAGGTAGACTATTATTTCTCTTACAAGTGAACAATACTCGTAGTTTTCAAATTTTCCATCACACAGCTGTTTCAGACTTTATTCCTTTAAATAGATACTCTTATGTATTTGATTAATCCATCCCATCTATGTACGTGGCCATAATGAATCATTCCATTGTTCATGGTATATAAATTAGTTCTCACGGAATGAAACCTTAAACTTTAATTTCGCAGGATGTTGAAGTAAAATAAATAAATAAAAATTCAGCGGTGTAAAATTACCTTTACAAATCATTATTACACATGGACTCAAATTAGTGCAGCGACAAAATAACTGAATTAACACTTAACACAACTTCACTGCACTCCTATAAGAACTATAATGCAGCAGACAAACACTAGGTAATCAAGAGTAAAGAACGATGATTTGATATTAAATATTTATTCAAAATGTTTACGGCATGCAGAAGACACTGTTGGAGCAAGTGAGCCAAGTAGTGTTCCAGAAGTGATGTGGGTTGCCGCCCTTTCCACCACCTCCTTCATGAGTGGCTCCCTCACTCCACTCCTGTGTCCCAGACATGCCACGCTGTGTCCTCACTACCTTACAACCATAAGGCAGCAAACCACACTCATTAAGTACCATTTCAGCTCTCATTCAACACTGAAATCCACATTACTAGAAAAATACCTCTAAAATGAAGAATTCTTTTTTAATATTTATTCTTTGGTAATGAAATCTATAGTTCTTCCTTCTCCATGTAGGGGCCTTCTTTGTACTCCTCTGGGACCTCTTCTTCCTTAGTGCCCTTCTTGTAGAAACCCTTTTTGAGCATCAGCTGATTGATCTCTTCCTGCGTCAGCTTCTTGAGGTCAACGCGCTCCAGCACCTCATCATTCTTGTTTAGTATCAAGAGTTCTGGTGGCGCCCCTCCGATGTGTTGGAACTTTGCGTTGTGGCTGCCAACACGTCAAGGAAAACAAAGTGCAGTCTTATCTATTGACATTAAAACTTATATCTCTTGTACCTCTTATCGCTTGTACCTCTGATTATCCTGCATGACACTACAACCATCCTGTAATATTCTAGTCTGAGCATTTCCCTCCTAACATTTATCTCACACAACCCGCACACTGCTATTTCAACCTAAGCCCTCTCACACCAGCTGTTTCGTGATTTTCCAATTTCTTCATTTCATACTCTCAGCATACTAAATTCTCCAGAGACAGATAAGTGGTTTCTTCTCACACAAGGCACACTACCTATCAAAGATCATCATGGTTAAGATGAGCCTTGGTAAAATTTTATTATCCTACCACTTTAAACTAAACCTAAATATGTCTCGGGCTAGTCCCAATATCCTTCTCTTGATACCATGAATCTTTGTTTGCGGCAATACTACAATCCTCAAAAAAGTATTACTTAAAGAGGCTGCAGTGTTCTGCTGAGCAAACATTAACATAGAACTACGTAAATTGACATAAAAGATAAGACTTGTGGATACCAGGATATAATAAATTTCATTCCCTTATCTACTTAGCACACCTATCTTCCTAGAGTAATAAAATAAAGTTTATTACACACATGCTCATATTGTCTACCCTCTTAGCTTGGTGGTTAAAGGCAAGGCATTAAGGGAGCCTGGAACCTGACTTTATAGCACCTCTTGGAGACGCAACTGCAACTTGACTCATTTAACCACACTTAAGAAATCAACATTAGATTTTCCATACCTATTAAACCCTTCAAGGTGTTCGTTATATTACAGCAGTCTAAGTAACAAAAGAAAATGTTGGTATTTTAACTTAGAATACAGAGGAGTAGTTTTCCCTGCAGTCGCTCCCTTTCAGAATACTTAACATGGATAAGTAGTTGTAATAGCTAGGCAATAAAAGGATACAAGAGGTCGAGGTCCTGCTGGATGAATTGCTTCGCCCCAGGATACCTGTTGAGCTGTCATCCACTACAGCTCTGGAAGTGAGAGGATGAACTTATTACCCTATACTCGTGCAGGACTTTGCCATCAGTCTCAACACGCCAAGTATACTAATTTTATCATCAATCGCTACAAGACGAAGAGATGCTACCATAGATGACACAGTTTGGCTGATATAAATAAGTTCCTCATTCACTAGCTAATGTGCTATTGCTTCACAAGGTAACCTGCCTCCTATGTATTCAACAACTTTTGTTATAACGGTGTAAACTAAGGGTTGCATACAAGGGCGTACTAAAAATATAAAGTCGCCAATGTACAAAACACTAAATGAATAAAAAAGAAATCCGTGAGATACAAAAGACTACTGCAACTTTAAATGTGTCAACTATCAGCCTGTTTGATCAAGTGATTGTACTACCAGGTGTTTTGGTTCGTGATATATGCTTCCTCAGGTGTGCACTGCCACGTGTACAAGCACCCAGGTGGCAGAGGGCGACGCAATGCAGGTGGCAGCCAATCAACCACATCCTCGTACGTGTTAATCACTGACGCGACGCACACGTGTCAGCCACCACCACATGTCAAACACGGGGCGGGGGGGGTTGAGATGTCAATGTTCCCCCCAATGGTATGGAAGAACATCGCATAGTTCAAAATAATTACTTTTATCCAAGTAGAATGGTATATATTTAACTTTTTTACTCTCTTACTTACACAAAACTCAAGCTTACACACACACACACACATCCTGTCCTCAAATTTACTTTCCCCAAACCTGCGTCACTATCAGCGTTCTTTACACAATCAAACTATTGCTATCTGACGGCAAAGCTTGTAATCAGTTCGTGATTGTGTGCATATGCTGGTTCACAGGACTTGACACAAAGCTGAACAAGGAAGAACCACCAATAAATAAAAAAATAAAAAAAAAAAAATAGTAATTAAACTTTCCGTCAGCTTTAACACTAATATGAGAATATAAAAACTATTAAAAAAAACAAGCTGGAATAATCTTACCCATTTGAATTCGCGCGCCAATAGTAAGATCCTTCGCTCTATCATTATTAACAACATGCAAAAATATATCTTAAAACGCCAGCTTATATGGGACAAATTATAACAAATTAAGAATAGTGAAAATACCATTGAATGATTGATATATCTACCGACGAAAAATACGTGCGTGTGTCCCGCCACCTGACAGCACCAATCACAGCCCGTCACGCACACCATGAGGCATGACGTAACAACAACACCACCTCTGTGACAACCTTGCGTCATAACAAAACAACCACCACCAAACTACAACATGCAGTTATTTCCCTTCCGCAATAACCCACAACTAAAAGCAAATAACTTATCACATCCGTACTGCTACTTCCATAACAAAATAATACATTATAAGCATGAAAGCCAAGGCAATGCAACCACAGAGTATGCAACAAGTGTGAAATGCTACGCTATCCTTAAATACAGCTATCGTTCAGTAACATTGAGGCATAAACTGATAACTGACGATATAATAATGTAAATGATTCTTGATGGTACCTAACATATAGTCTACATTTAACTGTTCACACCTCTACGTTACTTAATGCCCACATCACCACCATACATGTATCACGCCCTTACCTCCACCCTGGCCTTGGCGACGCCCGTATCCTGCACGTCATCCGCCAGCGCCAAACAAGCGCCGAGGAGGAGGAAGGCAACAGTCCATCCGCGCGCCATCATGCTCGGTTGTGTTCTGGGCGGAGCATTTTGCGGCTTTTGCCTCCCTCTTGTTTATATTTTCTCTTCCGTCTCTATTTCCTTGATCTAATGATTGAAATAGAATAAGAAAATTATGATAAACAATAAAATCTACTTATTTATCCTCTATTTGTATTCAAAATGTAAATTCATAAAATCTTGTGATATCAAATGTTTGAAATTCATGATTTATTGAAATTAATGTCAGGTTTATGGTAAAAGTTGATGATTCTCAAAATACTGATATTTTTTCACAACAACTATAAGTATAGCTTACCCATGACATTTTTGGAGTCATATTTTTTCCAAGCCGGGATGCAGATGCTCGATTGACTACATAAACAAACCATGTCGCTAGTTTGCGCAAGTATGTTGATGTTTTTCGTATTTTTTAGTGATAATACATAATTCTGGGATGTTCTATGGCAGGGAACAATAACTTCAACATCGTGTCAACCATCTGCAAGAGTAGTGTGTAGGCCGTGGCTCTGGTAGTGGTGTAAATTAAGGTTCAAAGTGGAGGTTGCAGACGGCGCGGCCACGATGTTGTGGGGAGATTCAAAGTTTTATGATGTTTTATTGATGAAGCTGCCACTTGTTATACGAACTGTAGCATTATTATCACAGGCCAAGCCACTGGGCATCTGTTTTGGTTTATTTAAGTCAGCTCTACGCTTGTAAGCTGTATAAGTACTTTGACTGGTACCCGGAATTCTCGCCGCCGTCGACGAGTGTTCCGATTTTTCACGTCGACGAGTGTTCCACTTTTCTACAACCGATCCTGTACCCAATATATATTAAATGAGCCTTTACCAGTGTTTCTGCATTCAGGGATTAAAACCAGCAATAGCTTGTTTTCAATGGCTTTCCCATTGTTAAAACTGTCACCATAAATATGGGTTAATATTACCCAGGAGTTGGCGGCGCCGACCAGCCGCGGCAGCCGGGCAATCGCGCACCATCAGAATTGCTTATTTAACCTAAATAACTCTACAAAACCTAACCCAAACCTATCCCAAACGTAACCTAACCTAGCTAATAGTATATATAATTAAGTGCTATATTTTTATTTCCGTAAGTGAATAAATAATGCACATTATACTGAGCCAAAAATAATAGAGAAATAGTACAGTAAGTCGTAAGGCCTATGAAGCCCGCCAACTCCTGCAGAATATTAACCGAGCCCCTATATTCTTATGATTACTGATTACCTGTCAGTAACCAATCTTAAATTTCACATGGTAGGTAAGGCAGAGGGCAAAGGCGAGATACCTTGATAAGCATCTCAAGTTTTCCATAAGCATTTTCTTGACTTCTTGATACCTCTATGGATATAAGCAATCCCTTTGAGTCTAGTAAACTATTCCTTTTCCACCCACAGTCTGCAACGAGGTGCCGGACACGCCGGTGGTGTCGCCACTCTCCGGTGCCGTGTTTGAGCGACGCTTGTTGGAAAAATACATCGCAGAGAATGGCACCGACCCCATCACCAACAAGGAGCTCACCGTGGACCAGCTCATCGATCTCAAAGGTATTGTTTTCAGGCTACATAACGATTAACAACTTCTTGTCATCTCCAAGCTATTGTCTTCTTTCTGTTTAACCCCTTGAGACCCAGAGCGTAATTTCCATTGTAATTTAGGACCATTAGACAATTTTTAGTGAATATAAGCAAGATTTTATAGATATCACCTGTTGAGTATCCTTGTTGACTAACTAATTTGGTATATTCAGTTACTTTTTGTAATTTCATGGCTCGACAACATACAATATTTTATAGCAAGGGAAAGATCTGGGCGTGAAGGGGTTAATGGCAAATTTTCCCATTGTATCTTATGAAGTTAGACGGCCAATGATACACTTCCAACTATCTCTATCCATTGCCAAGCTATGGTTCTGAATAAGGTGTAGGCTATCTCATCAAAAAAGTGAGGACGGTGGTGATGGATGCACACACATCTTTTCATGCCTCATCCGTGCCTCCCTCAGTGCCGCCCGTGGCCAAGCCCAAGCCCCCCAGCGCCACCAGCATCCCCGCCATCCTCAAGGCCCTGCAGGATGAGTGGGACGCCGTCATGCTGCACTCCTTCACACTCCGCCAACAGCTGCAGACGGCACGCCAAGAATTGAGGTGCGACTTATTGTTACTATTTTGATTTACATTTATATTTACGTCACAATCATAACCTCGGCATCACATCTTAAATAATTTTGTTACTAGCAAGCAAAGATAAGTAAAATATCTTCCTCTTATTTCTCCTGTGCTACTGTGCATTTATTTTATTTTCAGTATCATTTCCTATACATATCATGTTAATGCAGTAAGTTCTTTAATGTGTAAAAGAAACATGAGAAAAGCTTTATTTCCGCTTCCTTGCCTGCAGCCACGCCCTGTACCAGCACGACGCAGCCACGCGTGTCATTGCCCGCCTCAACAAGGAGGTGACGGCTGCCCGCGAGGCCCTGGCCACACTCAAGCCCCAGGCCGGCATTGCCCCGGCCGCCCCAGCTGGACCAACCATTGTGAGTCATTAGCTAAACACAAATGTGACTTATCAACACATACTTGAATAGATCATGCATTGTTTTCCCTTATACATTCATGATATCTAAGTCTAGTAGTGCACTGTTTATACCAAGATACCTTTTCGTGGCATCTCTCACCATAACAAAACAAACTGATGAATCATGACCCCGTAAGGTAGTCTCATTTGACATTAAGGAATATCATTAACTTTATTCACACACTTTTCACTCCCTGCAGGCTGTGACGGCAGACGCTGGCGGTGCCGCTGATGTGCCCAGTGAGGGCGCCGGGCTGACGGAGGAGGTGGTGGCGCGCCTGCAGGACACGGCCACCGTCCTCACACAGGAGCGCAAGAGGCGGGGCCGCACCGTGCCCGAGGGACTGACGCCGGCAGAGCAGATCAGGGGCTTCACCACCCTCGCCTCACATCCGGTATGCTGTGTCTTGTGTTTGCCTTTTTCCCCTCACAGATGTTCTTTGTACAGCTTTGTACAGTTCAATAGTTGTGAGGGATGGAGACGTGATGGTTGATCAATCAGTGGTGATCCTGGATAGGTTTGTTGCCAGGCCTTACAAATCTATGGCAGATCAGTTATTATGATAAACTGAGATGTGTTAAATGACACAAAATATTTGTTTTTATTCCTTCATTAATGCTTTGTGGGTAGCTTTAACTAGCTTAGCAGTCATTAAGGTGTGATGATTGGTTGACATTCACATGTGAGCTGCTTTTCATTTCTGGACTGTGATTGAGCTTGTCTTGGTGTCCCCTCTCCCAGGGCCTACACAGCGCCTCAGTGCCCGGCATCCTGGCTCTTGATGTGCACCAGAAGGACACCAGCAAGATTGTGACCGGTGGCAGTGACAAGAATGCCACGGTCTTCAACAAGGACACAGAGCAGGTGATACACTGCGGGGATGTACAATAATTATACAGTGTCCCAAATCATTAATTAGTCTTTGTGATTGTATGAGTTGTGTACCAACAACAGCTTCTGATGCAACTCAACTTCTATTGTAAAACTCATTAGATAATGATAAGTTGAATAAACGTATGTTACATACTAATTTATGTTGTACTTCTCAGGTTGTTGCCATCCTGAAGGGGCACACCAAGAAGGTGTCCTGTGTAGTGTATCACCCCACTGAGGACACCGTCATCACTGCTTCACCAGACACCCAGGTACACACATGCATCAGCTTACCTCACTGAAGGTTACATTGGGAGTTAGGGGAACTAGATTCCAGTCTAGTCTGTGCTGATGCCTATTCCTTGGCGCAGCTGGAGGGCTGTTCATGAACATACATGAACATGAACATAGCACACATAGTCACAAAAACCAAAGGCTACTGAGCATTGATATTTGTAGAGCACCGAATACCCAGGTATGAATATTTACAAGCATATCTCACACCAGGGAATATGTAGGACGAAAGGAGATGACACTAGACACCAAAATCTGAGGCAACTAAATCTTGATGGTTGGAGAATACCAAACCTTTAAATCCACAGCAAACTCATAAATCATAATTGTTATATCCATGTGATGAATATTACAACTTCTCTGGTATTACCAACTCAGGCAACTGAAGCTTTACATGTATTTATTTCATTCTCTTTAACTGATGTATTCTGTAGCTGCATGGCCACCCAGGGCAGGGCACTGATCACCCTGCACCCTCAGATCCGTGTGTGGAATGTCGCCACCTCCCAGACCCTGCAGCTGATCCGCGCCCACGACGGCCCCGTCACCGGCCTGTCCCTGCACGCCACGGGAGACTACCTCCTCTCTGCCTCCAAGGACCACAACTGGGCCTTCACAGACATCAGGACTGGACGTGTCCTCTGCAAGGTGAGGGACTGGCAGGGCACCTCAGCCACTCATCATCATCATTGTTCTAACTGGGGTAGCTTTGATCCAGTCTCCATTTCATGTTTTGTGGTACAACGGAATCATGAAAAATTCATCATAATCATTATTATAGAGAGTAGCAACGTTTACTTCATTGTCCCTTCAGTCTCCATTCCTCTCTGACTGTCGCCATTGAAATTATCATCACATGGCTGCCTTCCATCCGTTTTCCTTGTCTTATGTTATCAAAGAGCTTTATGTGATCTTATTCCATCGCCTCTGCAGGTTTGTGACACCTCGGCCAGCTCTCCCCTCACCGCTGCACAGTTCCACCCGGACGGCCTCATTCTGGGCACAGGCACTCAGGACGCCACCATCAAGATCTGGGACCTCAAGGAACGCTCCAATGTCGCCAATTTCCCAGGTGAGGTGTTGGAGATAAAGGTGATCAGGGAAAGCAGCACATGTCAATACCTTTACCATTATCCTGAGTAAATGGTTTTTTTCTATTATGTGAGGCCATCAGGGTTGTTGTTGTGTTAACAGATCAAACTGAGGTAACCTTGGGAAACATGCGTTCATGGCACTCCTCTTCCTCTCTGGCTCTCAATTCATGTTTATGCACGACTAATGCACCGTAGTTATGCAATCATCAACAGGGTGACATTCTGCCTCAGTCAGGAGTAATTGCTTACGGCTCAACCAGCATGTTTACACCTTGTGTTTGCTGTGTCAGGACTAGAGGCAGTCAGAGCTAATCCATAGTTAACCTTAGACTCCTTATTCTATGGCTGTATGTCAGTCTTGCTAATCTTTGCTAAACAATGAAGCCTTGAGTGTTATATTATTTAGCATCAGATGATCAGTGTTGTGTAATAAGCACATTATTGTTCCAGGTCACAGCGGTGCCATCAGCTCCATTGCCTTCAGTGAGAACGGTTACTACCTGGCCACGGCCGCCGAGGACTCCACCGTCAGGCTGTGGGATCTGCGCAAACTCAAGAACTTCCGCACCATTCAGCTGGACGAGGGCTATGAAGTGATGGACCTGAGCTTTGACCAGTCTGGCACATACCTGGCCGTGGCTGGCACTGATGTCAGGTGAGTCTCAGGATTTGAGTTGTGTCTGGAAAGTTTGGTGTTGGTAATGCCTTTGATAATGTAAGCTGATGACATAGCCACAATAATAAAGCCATGGGTAAGCCATATACGTATTTAGTTCTGAACTTCTGATGGTAGTGTAGTGACTTTGTTGTATGTCTACACATCTTATCAAGCAGTCATTGATAGTGCCACCTCTAGGTGAATGCTTACCGTGGTGCTCTACTATTTCAGATTCAATCTCTGATATAGATTCATGAGAATTTAAGGATGTATTGTTTATTTCTGATCTTTTTATCCGTCATCCTAAGTGTAGGTGCTGCAGCAGGAATGTGTAAGTGATGTAATGAAGTGCTCAGACAGGTACAGACAGGCGTATGGGACGTGAGATCCTTAGGTTGATAGAAATGTTAAAATAAATGTATTGTTGTTTGTTGCAGAGTGTACCTATGCAAGCAGTGGAATGACCTGCGGGTGTTCAACGACCACACGGCCATGGCCACGGGTGTGCGGTTCGGCGCCAACGCCTCCTACCTGGCCTCCACCTCCATGGACCGCACCCTCAAGATCTACGGCCCTTAGAAACGCCTCCCCGTAACCCTAGCTTAAACCTAGCATTGTTATAACACTCACTAACTAGTGACTGCCTCCTCCTGTGGCAGTGAAAGTGTAGATACTTCAAGGTAAAGAAAGGACTTCCTTCACTCCAGCCACCCAGCAAGAGGCTCTAAGATAAGAATCAGAGAACAATTTCTACTGATCCATGAATCAGAAATTTAACATTCATGTCCTCAGTTTCATTTCTATACATATCCTGTTACAATGACCTCTAACCTTAAAGTTTAAGTTAAGTATTTCCAATTCAGGAGTCATAATTTCAAATCAAATGTTATTTAGGTTTTTTTAAATTTCTGGATGAGCTAACTTTTTATAGCATATTTCATGTAGGAGACGCGCATGTGCGTATGTTGTGTGTGTGTATGTTTACCTAGTTGTAGTATACATGACTAGAGTCAAGCTTGTATGTTTGTGTGTCTGCTTCATTATCCCCGCCCCCGGGAGAGTCACCAGGCACACAGGACAAGGCTTGGCAATACCGATAGTTTGTATGTGTGAGTGGTGATATGGACACAAGCTATCCCAACGCAGCTCTTATTTCAATCATCTGTAGTGTGTTACAGTGATGAGGATAAATATATACAGTCACTCCCTTACTTAAGTACTTTATTGGTTCCCGAGTTTTTTACTGAACTTTCAATGTACATTCTAATCCACTATTACTCCAGTCAATACCAAATACTGCACGCAGCATTGTCATTTTTTCTTTGTACAGTCTAGCTCTATCTCAGTAATACTCAGCAGTATATTTCACCAGCCTGAAATAGTATTGTTTCATGGCTTCTTGTCATCACCATTACCACTGATTGAGACATGTTGAGGTGATTGAATAACTGTAAATACCGCAATATACATTTACCGACATGTTTTTAGGTAATTAGAATGTGTGTAAGTAAGGGAGTGTCTGTATTCCGTGAAGAGATCAAGTTACTTTGTGTCTGCTTTAGAGGACAGTCATCTTGTCAGGATTTACTCAAAATGTAGATTTGTATTACCACAACTACTATTACCACCATTACTTCCGTTATTAGAGAGTAATGTTGAATTATTTAAGAATAATTCAGGTACAAATTTGTGCTGCATCACCCCTAGTGCTACATGTTACTGTGTTGTCCTGTACAGCGTGTCAGGGTGGTTCAGTGGTACAGACAGACAAGGGGTTGTGTGTAGCGTCCCTGTGTTTGTGCCCGTCACCACTGTCTTGGGTTCATTGTGACGTGGTGGTAATTTGTACTATCCCATCCTGATGATACACACGATGATAGGATAGGATTGTCTAGATAGGATCCAAATCTCTGATCTTATCTCATCGTCATGTACACAAGCAGTTTCACCAATGTTGAGGATTTATAGGAGAACAGTGTATTAGGTGGTGACGCTGTGCTGTGGTGTGGCAGCCGCACAAGGTGTATAGTGTGTCCTCTCGCCTGTGTTGTGTAGCATTAAGGATATTGTGTTGCTATATCACTTGATAATCACAGGGGCATTGATTTGAAGTAAAAGTGTAAGCTAATAAGTATTTGATTCATCATTCTGTAGTAGAGAAAACCTATTTCATGATCAGGAAGTTTTATTGATATCTGAGCACTAAAAGGACCAGAGATTAAGAGTTAAATTCAAGTGCCAGGAATCAGAGACCATTTAGCACTGTTATGTGTGGGGCCATTAAGTTATGGAGAGAGAGGAAACTGAAAAATGCTGGATGGATTTGATATTTGATACACAGTATTAAAAAATGAATAGATTGATTAACAGCACGCCATATTATGTTCTCTATATCCCATTTAATATAATTTTTGTCTTATGTAAGCAAACAAGAAATCTGAATATCCTGGAAAAAATACAATTTAGAATGTACAAAGACGTTCATTTACCACTGTGAAGAACCAAGGACACAGAAGTCTTGTAGCGCCAAGAAATTGTATGATCACACACTGCGCGTGCCAATGAGCGCCTAACTTCTGTTCTTACTTTAGTTTCTTATTGGGTCAAAGCAAACCTTGTTTTGTTCAATGCCTCAAAAACCCAATTTATTCACCTATCTACTCGACATAACTTTCCAGACAACTTTTCTCTCTTCTTCAATGACACTCAACTGTGTCTCTTACAATGAACATACTAGGAGTATCCTTTTACTGAAAACCTCAACTGGAAATCTCACATTTCATCTTTTGCTAAAACAGCTCCTAAGAAGTTAGGTGTCCTGGCATCTGCATCCATTTTTTTCTCCCTCCCAATTGCTTGCTCTCTACAGGGGCCTTATCCGCCCATGTATGGAAAATGTCTTATGTTTGGGGGGGGGATCCACTCATACAGCTCTCCTTAACAGGGTTGAGTCAAAAGCTTTTCGTCTTGTCAACTCTCCTCCTCTGACTGACTGTCTTCAATCTTTAAATCACCACCGTAAGTAATGTTGCTTCTCTTGCTATCTTCCACTGTTATTTTCATGCTCACTGCTCTTCTGAAACTTGCTAACTGCATGCCTCCCCCATCTCCCTCCCTCCTTTTTTTTGGGGGGGGGTTGTCCTTGGTTAGTCCTTTGAGATGTACATAAGAATATAAGAAAATAAGGAAGTTACAAGAGGCCGCGAGACCTATACTTTAAAGATCTACACGAGGTATCTACACCTTTTCACTCAAATTTAAACAATTGAACTTCAAATTAAAACAACTGGAGTTTAAATTAAAACAACTGTAGTTTAAATTAAAACAACTGAAGTTTAAATTAATACAACAAGTTTAAATTAAAACAACTGAAGTTTATACTAAAACAACTGAAGTTTAAATTAATACAACTGAAGTTTAAATTAAAACAACTGAAGTTTATATTAAAACAACTGAAGTTTAAATTAAAACAACTGAAGTTTATATTAAAACAACTGAAGTTTAAATTAAAATAACTTAAAATTAAAATAACAACTTCGAATTAAAATAATTAAATTTCAAATTAGAAGAAAAAATTCATCTATTATATTTTGAAATTAATTTGTTTTATTTTGAAGTTCTGTTGTTCTAATTAGAGAGTGAAAAGGTGTATTATGAAAACCCCCAGAAAAGTAACATATTTCTTCCTGCAAACTTTTTCTTATCTTTACCAGAGTGCTGCCAGCAAAGGGAAGAGAGGGAAAAAATTACTTATGAAAAGATATACCATTCTTTTAAATATTTTTACACAGCAAACTACATAGATAAAGCAACACAGGATGAAGTAACGTATAGCTATTCCGTGTATGTTAGTACACATACTGTAGTTATGCAAAAGAAAAGAAAAGTTACATTTTTGGCACTCAAAAATTGTTGGCACTCAAAACATTTTGGTACTCAAAATGTTTTGCCACTCAAAAACTTGTCACTCAAAAAATGTTGGCACTCAACTTTTTCCACTCAAAAATTTTGGCACTCAACATTTTTTGGCATTAAAAAATTTGGCACTAAATTTTTTGGCACTCAAACATTTTTGACACTCAAACATTTTTGGCACTAAAAAAAAATTAGCATTGTGCCAAATTTTGGCACTAATTTTTTTTGGCACTATTTTTTTTTTGGATGAGTGATAGCCTGGGGGTACTACGTAGTACCCCCAGGCTGTCACTCCTCCCCTCACTCGCTAGCTATAAAATAAATAAAAAATTATCGAAGTGCCAAAAAAATGGAGTGGCAAAAAAATTTGAGTGCCAAAAAAAATTTGAGTGCCAAAAAAAAATTGTGCCAGAATTTTTCGAGTGCCATAACATTTTGAGTGCCAAACATTTGTGAGTGCCAAAATTGTTTGTGTGAGTGCCACACATTTTAAATGCCAAACATTTTTGAGTGCCAAAATTTTTGAGTGCCAAATATCTTCGAGTGCCCAAAAAATTTGAGTGCCAAAATATTTTGTGCCAAAAAAACTTGCAAAAAAATTGTGCAAAATTTTTTTGAGTGCCAATTTTTTTTTAAAGTCCCAAAAATGTTCGAGTGCCAAAATATTTTGTGTCAAACATTTTTAAGTGCCAAAAAATTTGAGTGCCAAATTTTTGAGTGCCAACAAATTTTGAGTGCCAAAAAAATTTGAGTGCCAATTTTTTTTAAGTGCCAAACATTTTTGAGTGACAAAAAATGTTGAGTGCCAAAAAGTTTGAGTACCAAACATTTTTGAGTGCCAAAAATGTAACTTTTGTTCCTGTAAATCTTTATGTAAAAAAAAAAAAGGTCCATCCCGATACTCCCCTTCGTTTATCATTAAGTATAATGTCAGCAACAAATCTGGTGCATCGATCTTTTCCCAGTACCTTACAGCAGAGATGATCAAGGGGTGACTGGAATGGTTCACTCGTATTGCTGCTACTAACTTATACAAAATATTGGTGCGAGGCAGAGGGAGTTGACCATAAAAAATTCTGGCGATCACTGGTAATTACGTAACTTTAGCAGCAGGCCTCATTGAAAACTATTTATATGCATTCAGGCGTGCCATGAGTAATAAGCTGGATCTTGAACATAATTATATGCTGTAGTGTTATCTATCTGGTCTTGGTCTGAGTCTTGTTACACTCTCCTGTCCAAATAATATTGGAATGTTAACGTGCAGTCCCCTCCAATTGTTGTTATATTCCTTTACTGCAGCATTAAACATACTATTTGAATGTTTAAGATAAGGATGTACCATTTATGATCCATTTGGAGTATAGGAAAGAATGTAAAAATAAGTAAGATATATTTTGTAAAGATGATCGTTGGAGGTTAGCGAGGGTGAGGGTTTGTAAACATGGCTCAGGGAGGTAAAGGAATTCCACGAGTTTTGGCTAAATTAAAGTCTTCCGTGGATGAGGGAAGGTACTATGAGGCCCACCAGATGTACAGGACCTTGTACTTCAGGTGTGTATTGGTGAAGGGTAATGGTTTGGAGTATTTCGTGTATCAGGCGAAGCACGGAGACTGGTGTGTGAGGAAGGCAGGCCCTGTGCGTGTGTGGGTGGTGTGTGTGTGCCATGTGGGGCTGGGGGCGCGGCGCTACCCAGGGCACGGCACGCACCCCACGCCCTGCCACACACCCCTGACTGAGCAGCTGGGGGGTAGCTGAGTGTGGTTTGCCAGACGTCTCAGGCCTTCATGACATGTTTCCTTATCAACTCTTTGACATCATAACCATGGCTCCCCCATCAAACACTTAAAACCTTAATTACTAAACTTTTGTAGGTAAATTTTCGTTATTGGGCACTACCTACTGGTTTCGAGGATAACACTTCATTTTCCTGAATCGTTTGTGTTCTGCAATTTAATGCATTACAAGGCACGTCGTTACAACCGTCCTCAACATGTAGATCTGACAATTTGCAGCATTTCTAACCCCCACAACACCCGTCGGAAATTAAAAATAACACGAGGGGGTCTGGGTAAAGACCTCAGCGAGGTTAGGTTACGTAATCAATGCTCAGGCTAGGTTAGTTAACTAATGGGGGGTATGGTGGTAAGTTAAGGGAGATTTTGGATCTTACTAATGCAAGAGTTAACCAGTATCTTCACTCTTTCATCCCTTTCACTGGTAAACTCCGGAACTCTCTTCCTGTTTCTATTTTTCCACCTTCCTAAACTTAAATTTTTCTCAAGAGAGAAGTATCAAGACACCTCCTAAACTAAATTGATACCCCGCTTCAAAACCAGATTAGCTTGCACCCTTCATAATTCCCTCTCTAGTCTCTGATTGATATCAACAATACATGATGATATTACAACCACATAATAGCTACCGTAGATAACACTACAGTCGCCAGGACAACTTTTTTTTTCTGTTTACAGACGTGTGGTGGCGTTAATACTTACATTTCTACATTCATGATTTCAGGAAAGTTAGAAGGGGCTATCTGGAGAGTTTGTGTCATTTTGTGTCTTCATCTGTGTCATATTATGGCTATTAATGAACAAATTACAAAAATATCACCAGAGTGGCGACCAACAATAAGGTCGCCAGTTATGTTTATTTACTGAGTGTCCTCCCGCTGTCGTCGTCGCCCGGAAAAAAAATGAGTAGGGAAATTTGAAACTGTATATACTTGCAGATGCAAAGCATAAAACAACGCTGAAACGGTAGATTATACATTCATGATATAAACTACTGTGTATCATCTTCAGTGACGCATACAAATCAGTAGTGATGCTATAATTCGTAATATATGGTGGCTGGCGACATAATTGCAGTTGGCGACTATACTGTTATCTACGGTACGTATAATAAACCCCAAACTAATAAAAAATCTACACTACACTAGTCCCATACAGCACAACAGTCTACCCTTACATTTTCCCAAACATTTCTCATCCCACGTTGACTGGCGTGGCATTTTTCCATCTGGGCGGCTTGACTATACTCTGGTTTTTTTTTACGAGGCAAAAATCCTGCCCCCTTGCTGCTTACTGACTGATATTTGATGCCAGGAGAAGGGAATACTACGCTTCTTCTAAATTTCAGTCGTATTTTATCACAGTTAACCATATTATCAGGTAAACATAGGCATACTTTTAAGCATCAGACCTTAAGATAGAATGGAATTTTCGCCTTGTTAAAATAAATAGACTATAGTTGTCTCGCACAGTTTATTTTGGCGTCCCTACCCGGTGAGCTGTGATCGTGTGCATTATGCTTTGTACGGTGATGCATTACTAAACAAGGATTTGTTCAAACTTCTAATGAAATCCTATTTTCAATTTTTACTGATTTATTTTACTGATATACATTCTTTGTGTTTATTATTGAATGTCTTTCAGATATTGCAGTCAACAGAAATATGCTGAAGTCCTTGATCTGCTGTATGACGGAGCTTCACTACTGCTGCGGCATGAACAAGTAAGGAAATAGCCAAACAACCTGTCATTTGACACACAGAAATCTTGATAGGCTACATGGATAGCTATTTAACCTGTAACACTTTGTTCAAAGACTTCATGCTTGATAAGTAAGACATTGCTCATTAACTGGTTATTTTCTCCTCACTTCCAGCAAACCAGCGGTGCAGATTTGGCTTTGTTAATGTTAGAAGTGTTGGAAAAGTCTAAAACGGAACCAACAGAAGAGAACATTGCACGGATAGCCAGGTGAGTGTGTCTTGGTGCCTACAGTGTGACTCAACCACTCCTCTCATTATTGCATGGAAAGGAGAATAGCCCAGGGCTGTAAGCAAACTTAAGAAAAATTAACATTTTACTCCCTCAAAAGGTAGTAAATAGTAAAATTATATTTAATAGGGAAATAGATGTAAGAGTTCAGAAAGGAGTAAAGGCAATTTAGTTTTAAGAGATATTCTGATATCTCAAGAAGGAATTAATCTTTCCCTAGTAAAGGTAAGCATGCCATGTTGCAGCTTGTTCACCCTGCTGAACCACGGCATCCCGGAGCGCCACCAGTACCTGGTCCGCGCCGTCAAGTGGTCCTGTGGAGACATTCACAAACTGGGTCACCCGAGACTCCACCAGCTCCTGGCACAGACACTTTGGAAGGGTAAGCTGCCACGCTGTGGTGTTCTTTATGATGATTAACAAGTCTTGATGCAAAATGACTCGTATAAATGACTCTTGTCACTACATTGTTACAAGTTTTGTCATCAGGAGGCGAGATATGCCAAAGGGTCTTGCTGCTTTGCCATTTTAAGTGCACTGTGATCCTCCTTCATACATGTTGGTACAATCTTCCAAGACTCATTCTGTGTGTTGCCTTACAGAGAAGAACTATGGGTCGGCGCGCTACCACTACTTGAGGTCGGAGGATGGCGGGGGCTGTGCCGACATGCTGGTAGAGCTGCACTTGTTGAGAGGCTACCCTTCAGAGATTGATCTCTTCCTCACCCAGGCGGTCCTCCAGTGAGTCACAGATCAATTATAAACAAATTATATATTAGCATGGAAAATGGAATGAGGATGATGGCTTATCAAAAATGGCCGTCAGCATAATTCTGAATATGAAAAAAAGTGTAGCTCGGCATAATGGTAGCGCTGCCTTGCAGGTACCTGTGTCTGCAGAAGAAGGTTGCCGCGTCGGAGGTGTTTGAGACGTACACCAAGAGGCACCCCACCTTTCACCGGCAGCGGGGGCCGCCCTTCATCCTGCCCCTCCTAAACTTTCTGTGGCTGCTGCTGTCAACTATTGACAGGTTGCAGAAAGTCTTGTGGAATTTATGTGTGAAAACTGAATGAATGCTGAATCTGAAGAAATGTTAGCATTTCCATTATTCATTTGTATATTTAAAAAATTCCAAGATGTGCTTTTTTCTCATTGCAGTGGCAAGGTGACTTACTTCACTGTGCTGTGTGAGCAGTACCAGCCCAGCCTAAACAGAGACCCAGCCTACCGAGAGTACCTGGATCGCATCGGCCAGCTCTTCTTCAATCTTCCGGCTCCAAAGCCTCAAGCAGGGCCTGGGGGAATATTTGGTAAGGTTTTACAATTTCTAGACCTTCAGATTGTGATGATAAAGTTTAGGCAGGTGCTGGGGTCCATCTCAGCTTAATGGTTCTTCTAGGCGGCCCTTGAGAAGAGTGGCTGTAACACCAATCACATGTTCTGTCTTGCCCACCATTGCCTTTTGAAATCCTCTTATGTCCCCCTCTCTCCCATTGTCATTTGATACTCTTAGTATTTTTTTTTAACATTGCACCTGTTGAGGAATTGCTTATTATATGTTCATAGAATTCACGCCCAGGTTGGTGTTCTGCAGGCAATCTGATCCAGGGTCTGCTCGGGGGTGGCCTGGGGGACGACGACTCAGACGACGAGGGGCACATGGGAGGCGCCTCGTCCTCGTCCCGCCCGGCGCCCCTCACCACCGAGGAGCTTGACTAATAGTGTTCTGCCGTAGGGTTGTTAAGTGCTTTACTTTTCTCACCGGCCCGAGCCTTCCCTCGGCCTCCCTGTACAGACTTGCCATCTTTTCTATTAGTCAAAAAGTGTTAATTATGCAATGTATATTATGACCTTTTAAGGCCTCTTTGTATGACCATTGCAGAGGTTTTGTTTACTGTATTTATCATTGTTTTTTTTATTTAACCTAAAGATTTCTAGGTTATCCCTAAAGTTCTTGTCGTGTGTGTCCTGTAGCAGATTATTTAAGGCAAAGTTAAGGACTATTTATGCACAGGTGCTGTCTGTGCCCAGTCACTCATGGTAGATCCACGAAGCGGAGTGCACTCTTATATCATAGTAGTAGGTTTTTGAAGTCTGTAAATAGTGACGAGAGGATATTTAGACATTGTAGATTTTGCTACCAAGATCACCACTGTATAGGAGTAGATAGTTTGATTGACAGCCAAATATTTATGATAAGTTTTGTACAACATGCCATCCAAACAGAGGACAACCAATAGAAAAATAGTTCACAAGAAATATATATTATAAACTTGCAGCCACTATTACTGTAGTCACCCATTCATAGGGTTTGTATTAAGTCCAGGAAGACAATATTTGGCGCTGTGTGTCTTTGAATGATGTAGAATCTCTTCATAATAAGTCTGAATGTATTACCCAATGAACAATAAATCAGTTCCAGGGTTATGCAGTCAGTCTTGAGAGAGAGAGAGAGAGAGAGAGAGTGAGAGATGAAAAAACTGTGAGAATGAGCACAATGATAATCTGTTTTTAGCTTTGACATTTGACAAGAGGACATTTGTTTTGACAGTTAGAGCAGAGTAAACTAATTTATTCTCGTCCTAGGACATTTCACGGCCTCTTGTAGCTTCCATATTTTCTTATGTTCTTATGACATGGAAGGCTTAACCCCTTCAAGCCCAGATCTTTCCTTTGTTATAAAAAAATCGTCTGTTGTTAGCCATAAAATTACGAAAACTAACTGAATATACCAAATTTGTTAGTGGACAAGAATACTAAACAGGTCATATCTATGAAATACTGCTTATGTTCACTACAAATTGTCTAATGGTACCCAAATTACAATGGAAATTACGTTCTGGGTGTGAAGGGGTTAATGGTGTTTCATTTGGTTAGTAGTGATGGCCTTATGGATGGTGTTGTCCATTAGTGCGCTGGAAGGCTGGCTAGTTCAAATATTACGCTGTTGTGAGTACTGTCTTGTGATCGGTATGCAATGATGTGATTTACAAGTGTAACATCTATAGAAATGGGCTGTTACATATATTTTTTGTGATATATGTTTGTCTAGATAACGAGCATATCTAAATACTTTGGGATTCGGTGGTAAATTATATAATCAAATTTTCAGTTTTATTGAATCACTGAGTAGCATGAAAATTAGTAAAGATGATAAAATTGAACTTTTTATCAGGAGTATCTGTAGTTTTATATAGTCAGTGCACCATAATATCCTGTAGAAGCAAGGAGTGTGGTGTTGATAGGAAGGTGGGGGTGAGGTGTTGTGGTGGTGTGGTGGTGATACAAGATATTTATTGCTCATCTATTTTTGAAGGTAGAAAGTGGGGTTTTTTTCTCTCTCTCTTCCTTGGACTTAGAATTCTAACCCCAAATACAGAAGGAAATGTTGATGAGGGAAACAGTTGAAGGAGGGGGAGAATAGAGAACAGATAATGGAAGACTTACAAGAAGTACCTCGTGTAGGTCTCGCGGCCTCTTGTAGCTTCCTTATTTTCTTATGTTCTTGAAAGGAGAATTAAAATATAGAAAGGACGGAATGACAAACATGACTGAGAATATAAAATGACCAGTATATAGAAGCAGAATAATAACTTGAGGAATTGTATAGTAAAATAATGATAAAAAAAGATAGTAGTAGAGACAGATCATAGAAAGAATAATAATGGACAAGATTATAAAGGTATAGAGGCTCAAAGGGTAATGAAGGAAATAGAACATGATATAACTTACTACTGCTAGCAACTTATTGTGACTTGGAAGGCTGACTGATGAGGGTTTGTTGCAATAAACTTGATGTATACTGGTGGCAATTTCAAATTCTAACTAGTAGGTATGTATGATGCTTCAAACTTTTCTATTGTTTTGGTAATTATGAAGTACTTTGGTCACACTTCATTAACTTTCACAATCGCTTACTGAATTATTATCTTCATGTGTACAGATTGCATATCATTATTTTATTTGATTGATTCTGTTCAACTTGTGTTCATATCGTGGGCATGGAAAATTGCCAGCCACAGAAGTGAATCTGATATCAAGGTTATGTGAATAAAGTGTGAAATTTTGACCATTAATGCCACACATGAAGTTTTTGTTTCCTGTGTGTGTGTGTGTGTGTGTGTGTGTGTGTGCCTGTGTGTGTGTGTGTGTGGTGCAGCTGTACCCACACGCGTGAGTCACCTCCACACCCCTGAGTGTCCTCCCCCTAGTCACTCCCAGGGTCATGAGCATCACCAATAGTCTGGCGCCTTTATAGATGCCCCGCCAACACCACCCAAACAAATGTTCTATAATACAAATAACATTGCCATATGACCTCGGATGTCTGGTACATTCACACTTTTTTTTTGGCATTAAATCAATCGATACAAACAAAGCAACACGATCAAGACAGACAAGCCACGGCTGGCAGAGGAAAAAGAGTCATTGTCACAAACCAGAGGACAAAAACTAAATGACACTGTTACATGCACACCATTGAAACACTTTTTTTTTTTTTTTTTACATACATAGCTTCCACATCAACATTCTCACCACATAAATGATCCACTTGCACAAGGTCCCCACATGCAAGTAACACTCACTTGACTGTTCCTACTACTTGAGAACATAAGTAAATAAGGAAGCTACAAGAGGCCGCGAGAACTACACGTGGTAGTTCCTGTTACTTAACACTACCTACATCCACCTTTCATCCCCATCCAGGAATTGATCTAGCCTTATTTTAAAGCTCCTTAATGACTCTGCACTGAACGACCTGACGACACCATTCCAATCATTTATAACCCTATTTGTGAACCAGTTTTTTTTTTTACTTTGCTTTTTACTTCCCTTGCCCTGTGATGAGCTATGGTTTGCCAAGGCCCTGTATTTATATAGTGTAAAGCATCCTTAAAGAGCAAGTGCATTACCATAGTGACCTGGACATAGCTGCCTCACTACATAGCTCCAGGCAAGGCTAATGCACCCGCCCCAAGCATCCATACGGTGTTTACAATCTCACTATATATACATCACATCACTAACACACTCTAACACACTAACACAAGTACTCTGAACCTTTCCTCACAAACAAAAATATAGCGATAGATTATACCTTATTTATCATTTTCCTTGAACTATATGTCAGCTTTTCAGTACTGCAGCGTTTAATTTCTTTTCTAGCCAGCTCTAGGCATGGGTGGGTGAGGACAGGTCTTCTTCTCTACTATCCTCATTCGTACTACTAAGACCTACAGTAGTTACTATAGTAGACGGGTACCAAAGTAGTATACCAATAGCAATAGGGCTTTCTTTTGCTCTCCTTCCTACAGCATCAAAATCCTATGATCTCTCTCGATACACAAAAAATAGAAAATATTAAAGTATCATCACCCCCCATTCTCTCTCTCTCTCTCTCTCTCTCTCTCTCTCTCTCTCTCTCTCTCTCTCTCTCTCTCTCTCTCTCTCACTCACAATGGGACCAATGGAGTGGGTCGCAACGCAACACTGGTAGGTGGGTGGCTGGCGGTGGCAGGGAGGCGGGGCTTGCACAGGCACTCACGCGGGCATCAGCGCTGTGAAGATACTGGTTAACCCTTCCAGTTTCTCGTTTGAGGTTGAAAAGTGAGGTTGAGTTGCCATGTGGCTCTCCTGAGGGAAGGTGAGTGTCAGGTGTGTGTGTGTGTGTGTGTGTGTTTATGTTTTTGTGTGTGTTTGTGGTGTCCAGTTACATTTTTCACATCTTGGAAGCTGCATATCTCTCTCTCTCTCTCTCTCTCTCTCTCTCTCTGTTCATCTCACCCTCCCTTTTCTGTTCCTCTCTTTTCCTATGAACCAGATTACTTTACTTGGTTTTTTCCTCTCTCGCCCCTGCACTGTTATTCTCCCCCCTCCCCCTCCCTCCCCCCTCCTTCCCACCCAAGTCTAGGGTCATTGGCCAAAGGGGAATGGAGGGGAAGGGGGTGGGGCAGGAAGAGGGGGGAGGGGGAGGAATGATCTTTGTCCAGTCATTCCTATTGTCATTACAAGCTAGTAATGAGGAACCAGAGCAAACAGTGTGTGTGTGTGTGTGTGTATGTGTGTGTGTGTGTGTGTGTGTGTGTGTGTGTACGCACGGGTAACGTGACACATTTGTATAAGAGCGTGGAGACAGTAAAGCACACACACACACACACACACATACACTCACACACACACACACATACACACACGTACACACATACACACACACATAAACCACACACACACACAAACACACACGCGCGCGCACCACACACACACACGTACACACACACATACATACAGAAAGAAGAGAGGAGAGAGAGAGAGCGAGAGACGACATAGATGACTTATGGTGATGATAATGACAATGATAATGACAATGATGATGATAATGATGGTAAAGAGGATTGCAAGCGTGAATAAGATATTTTTTTATTTTTTTTATTTTATAATTTTTTATTATTTTTATATCTGTGCCTATAGCGCCTGTAGGCAGTGGTGACCCAGGGCTCGGATGGTAGGCTCTTTCACTTGAGGGCTCTGATGGTTGGTTGGTCCTCGCCCGTGGTGGCGCAGGCAAGATTTTTATAGTGACGCCTGTGATTAGAGGCTCATGCCGCCCCCCTGTGTCCTCCGATGCACTCGCAATCGAAGGTAGAGTTGATGGGCAGGCATGTGGGTGTTCTTAGGCCACTCGACGGTGCAGAAAGGTTTTGGTTTTCTTCGGGGATCGAACTCGGGTCACCGAGAACGCAGTCGGAGACGCTAACCACTCCGCTACCGCCTCCCCTAATAACAATAATGAGTTGAGTGACTGAGGATAATGATGATAAGGTGATGATGAAGAAGGCCAACTAATGATAATGATGATGATGATGATGATAAAAGACTGTCTTGTTATGCTATGACGCCATCTTTTGCTTCTGTCTCGGGGGGTTTGTGCAAAAGAAAGACTTGTTTGACAGTGTGTGTGTGTGTGTGTGTGTGTGTGTGTGTGTGTGTGTGTGTGTGTGTGTGTGTGTGTGTGTGTGTGTGTGTGTGTGTGTGTGTGTGTGTGTCCCCTGAGACCCACTGCTTCCTTTAGTCTGGTGTTCGGTCTTAGGGTCTAATTAGGGCCTGAATTAAGGTCTGGGAGGATTACGGAAGGGACTGGAGTTGCATCCGGGCATTATGAGAAGGTCTGAATGGATATACTTAGATTCAAGGGCCCCGTTTGGAAGGTTTGATCTGGTCTGAGGTTGAGTTTGATCTGGTCTGAGGTTGAGTTTGATCTGGTCTGAGGTTGAGTTTGATCTGGTCTGGGGTTGAGTTTGATCTGGTCTGAGGTTGAGTTTGATCTGGTCTGAGGTTGAGTTTGATCTGGTCTGGGGTTGAGTTTGATCTGGTCTGAGGTTGAGTTTGATCTGGTCTGAGGTTGAGTTTGATCTGGTCTGGGGTTGAGTTTGATCTCGTCTGAGGTTGAGTTTGATCTGGTCTGGGGTTGAGTTTGATCTGGTCCGAGGTTGAGTTTGATCTGGTCTGGGGTTAAGTTTGATCTGGTCTGAGGTTGAGTTTGATCTGGTCTGAGGTTGAGTTTGATCTGGTCTGAGGTTGAGTTTGATCTGGTCTGAGGTTGAGTTTTATCTGGTCTGAGGTTGAGTTTGATCTGGTCTGGGGTTAAGTTTTATCTGGTCTGAGGTTGAGTTTGATCTGGTCTGAGGTTGAATTTGATCTGGTCTGAGGTTGAGTTTGATCTGGTCTGAGATTGAGTTTGATCTGGTCTGAGGTTGAGTTTGATCTGGTCTGGGGTTGAATTTGATCTGGTCTGAGGTTGAGTTTGATCTGGTCTGAGGTTGAGTTTGATCTGGTCTGAGGTTGAGTTTGATCTGGTCTGGGATTGACTTTGATCTGGTCTGGGGTTGAGTTTGATCTGGTCTGAGGTTGAGTTTGATCTGGTCTGAGGTTGAGTTTGATCTGGTCTGAGGTTGAGTTTGATCTGGTCTGAGGTTGAGTTTGATCTGGTCTGAGGTTGAGTTTGATCTGGTCTGAGGTTGAGTTTGATCTGGTCGAGGTTGAGTTTGATCTGGTCTGAGTGAGTTGATCTGGTCTGAGGTTGAGTTTGATCTGGTCTGAGGTTGAGTTTGATCTGGTCTGAGGTTGATTTGATCTGGTCTGAGGTTGAGTTTGATCTGGTCTGAGGTTGAGTTTGATCTGGTCTGAGGTTGAGTTTGATCTGGTCTGAGGTTGAGTTTGATCTGGTCTGAGGTTGAGTTTGATCTGGTCTGGGGTTGAGTTTGATCTGGTCTGAGGTTGAGTTTGATCTGGTCTGAGGTTGAGTTTGATCTGGTCTGAGGTTGAGTTTGATCTGGTCTGAGGTTGAGTTTGATCTGGTCTGAGGTTGAGTTTGATCTGGTCTGGGTTGAGTTTGATCTGGTCTGAGGTTGAGTTTGATCTGGTCTGGGGTTTGAGTTTTGATCTGGTCTGAGGTTGAGTTTTGATCTGGTCTAGGTTGAGTTTGATCTGGTCTGGGTTGAGTTTTGATCTGGTCTGGGTTTTAGTTTGATCTGGTCTGAGGTTGAGTTTTTGAGTCTGGTCTGAGGTTTTGACGTCTTTAGGTTCTGGTCTTTGATTGGTCTTTGATCTGGTCTGAGGTTGAGTTTGAATCTGGTCTGAGGTTGAGTTTGATCTGTCTAGGTTGAGTTTGGTCTGGTTGGGGTTGTTTGATCTGGTTCTAAGGTTTGAGTTTTGTTGTTCTGAGGTTGAGTTTGATATGCGCTCTTTTTTAAGTCTTCTTTATGCGTCTTTTAAAGGTCTTCTTTATACGCTCTGGTTATTTAAGTCTTTATACGCTCTTTTTTATAGGTCTTCTTATCGCGTCTTTTTTCAAGGTCTTCTTTATACGCTTTTTTTAAAGGTCTTCTTTATACGCTCTTTTTTAAAGGTCTCTTTATACGCTCTTTTTTAAAGGTCTTCTTTATACGCTCTTTTTTAAAGGTCTTCTTTATACGCTCTTTTTTAAAGGTCTTCTTTATACGCTCTTTTTTAAAGGTCTTCTTTATACGCTCTTTTTTATAGGTCTTCTTTATACGCTCTTTTTTAAAGGTCTTCTTTATACGCTCTTTTTTAAAGGTCTTCTTTATACGCTCTTTTTTAAAGGTCTTCTTTATACGCTCTTTTTTAAAGGTCTTCTTTATACGCTCTTTTTTCAAGGTCTTCTTTATACGCTCTTTTTTAAAGGTCTTCTTTATACGCTCTTTTTTAAAGGTCTTCTTTATACGCTCTTTTTTAAAGGTCTTCTTTATATGCTCTTTTTTAAAGGTCTTCTTTATACGCTCTTTTTAAGTCTTTATAACGCTCTTTTTTAAGGTCTTTATCGCTCTTTTTTTAAGGTCTTCTTTATACGCTCTTTTTTAAAGGTCTTCTTTATACGCTCTTTTTTAAAGTCTTCTTTATACGCTCTTTTTTAAAGGTCTTCTTTATACGCTCTTTTTTATAAGTCTTCTTTATACGCTCTTTTTTAAAGGTCTTCTTTATACGCTCTTTTTTAAAGGTCTTCTTTATACGCTCTTTTTTATAAGTCTTCTTTATACGCTCTTTTTTATAGGTCTTCTTTATACGCTCTTTTTTAAAGGTCTTCTTTATACGCTCTTTTTTAAAGGTCTTCTTTATACGCTCTTTTTTATAAGTCTTCTTTATACGCTCTTTTTTAAAGGTCTTCTTTATACGCTCTTTTTTATAAGTCTTCTTTATACGCTCTTTTTTAAAGGTCTTCTTTATACGCTCTTTTTTAAAGGTCTTCTTTATACGCTCTTTTTTAAAGGTCTTCTTTATACGCTCTTTTTTAAAGGTCTTCTTTATACGCTCTTTTTTAAAGGTCTTCTTTATACGCTCTTTTTTAAAGGTCTTCTTTATACGCTCTTTTTTATAAGTCTTCTTTATACGCTCTTTTTTAAAGGTCTTCTTTATACGCTCTTTTTTAAAGGTCTTCTTTATACGCTCTTTTTTAAAGGTCTTCTTTATACGCTCTTTTTTTATAGGTCTTCCTTAAACGCTCTTTTTTAAAGGTCTGATTGCTGTGTGTTCACGTTAAATAGGTCTGATTTTAGGCCTTATAGATTCTACTGTAAATAAACCCAAAATTGATCACGTGTTTGTATTTATATAAGGTAGAAAAACTGACGTTGAAGCAGGAATACTATTGAATAATCTACGTTTCGACAAGTTTTACATTTTAGAGAGAACGAACGTAGTGTTAAATCGTTAAAGATATACAGTCGGGCTTATTATTTAATTTTTTTGCTCTTGTTTAGTCCTTTTATATAATAGTATTCTTATAGCCATCTTAAAGTTTCTTTTACTCTCTTTTTTATAAGTCTTCTTTATCGCTCTTTTTTTAAGTCTTCTTTCGCCTTTCTAAGGGTCTTCTTTATACGCTCTTTTTTATAAGTC
>JACEEZ010018080.1:220000-230000 GCA_016584305.1 Chionoecetes opilio
CTTTTCTAGCGATCTTTTCTCTTTTCTAGCGATCTTTTCTCTTTTCTAGCGATCCTTTCTCTTTTCTAACTATCTTTTCTCTTTTCTAGCTATCTTTTCTCTTTTCTAGCTATCTTTTCTCTTTTCTAGCTATCTTTTTCTTTTCTAGCTATCTTTTCTCTTTTCTAGCAATCTTTTCTCTTTTCTAGCGATTTTTTCTCTTTTCTAGCTATCTTTTCTCTTTTCTAGCTATCTTTTCTCTTTTCTAGCTATCTTTTCTCTTTTCTAGCAATCTGTTCTCTTTTCTAGCGATCTTTTCTCTTTTCTAGCGATTTTTTCTCTTTTCTAGCGATCTTTTCCCTTTTCTAGCTATCTTTTCTCTTTTCTAGCTATCTTTTCTCTTTTTCTAGCTATCTTCTCTTTTTTCTAGCTATCTTTCTCTTTCTAGCTATCTTTTCTCTTTCTAGCTATCTTTTCTCTTTTCTAGCTATCTTTTCTCTTTTCTAGCTATCTTTTCTCTTTTCTAGCTATCTTTTCTCTTTTCTAGCTATCTTTTCTCTTTTCTAGCTATCTTTTCTCTTTTCTAGCTATCTTTTCTCTTTTCTAGCTATCTTTTCTCTTTTCTAGCTATCTTTTCTCTTTTCTAGCGATCTTTTCTCTTTTCTAGCGATCTTTTCTCTTTTCTAGCGATCTTTTCTCTTTTCTAGCTATCTTTTCTCTTTTCTAGCAATCTTTTCTCTTTTCTAGCGATTTTTTCTCTTTTCTAGCGATCTTTTCTCTTTTCTAGCGATCTTTTCTCTTTTCTAGCGATCTTTTCTCTTTTCTAGCTATCTTTTCTCTTTTCTAGCGATCTTTTCTCTTTTCTAGCGATCTTTTCTCTTTTCTAGCGATCTTTTCTCTTTTCTAGCGATCTTTTCTCTTTTCTAGCGATCTTTTCTCTTTTCTAGCTATCTTTTCTCTTTTCTAGCGATCTTTTCTCTTTTCTAGCGATCTTTTCTCTTTTCTAGCGATCTTTTCTCTTTTCTAGCGATCTTTTCTCTTTTCTAGCGATCTTTTCTCTTTTCTAGCGATCTTTTCTCTTTTCTAGCGATCTTTTCTCTTTTCTAGCGATCTTTTCTCTTTTCTAGCGATCTTTTCTCTTTTCTAGCGATCTTTTCTCTTTTCTAGCTATCTTTCCTCTCTTCTCTTTATCCCTGTCTTTGTATCCGTGCATCATTGGTCCTGTTGGTTCCCCTTTCACTCTGTGCATTCGTCTCCTTCTTCCCTCTCTTTCCCTTACATGACGGAGGCCACGGCGCAGCAAGGGGCGTGCCGGGAGGAGCTCTGCTTGACGAAAGAGTGCATCCACGCAGCGTCCGACCTCCTCCGATCTATGGACAATACTGTGGACCCTTGCGACGATTTCTATAGGTGTGTGTGTGTGTGTGTGTGTGTGTGTGTGTGTGTGTGTGTGTGTGTGTGTGTGTGTGTGTGTGTGTGTGTGTGTTTTGATTTAGCAGGTATGGAATAGAATACAGAATACAGATGTGAAAAAATAGGTGTGAAGTGAATGTAGGTATTAGGTATAAGGAAGTGAGGTAGGTTTTTTTATAGTTAGGTGTATGACAGTGTGTGTGTGTGTGTGTGTGTGTGTGTGTGTGTGTGTGTGTGTGTGTGTGTGTGTGTGTGTGTGTGTGTGTGTGTGTGTGTGTGTGTGTGTGTGTGTGTATGTGCTGTACCTGTGTGTGATGAGGCAGGTGTGTGTGTGTGTGTAAGTACTGTACCTGTGTGTGCTGAGGCAGGTGTGTGTGACAGGTGTGTGTGTACCTGTGTTTGATGAGGCCTGTGTGTGTGACAGGTGTGTGTGTGTGTGTGTGTGTGTGTGTGTGTGTGGTGTGTGTGTGTGTGTGTGTTGTGCGTGTGCGTGTGTGTGTGTGTGTGTGTACCTGTGTGTGTGTGTGTGTGCCCGTGTGTGTCTGACAGGTGTGTGTGTGTGTACCTGTGTGTGCTGAGGCAGGCGTGTGTGACAGGTGTGTACTGTACCTGTGTGTGATGAGACAGGTGTGTGTGTACCTATGTGTGATGAGGCAGGTGTGTGTGTGTGTACCTGTGTGTGATGAGGCAGGTGTGTGACAGGTGTGTGTACTGTACCTGTGTGTGATGAGGCAGGTGTGTGACAGGTGTGTGTACTATACCTGTGTGTGATGAGGCAGGTGTGTGACAGGTGTGTGTACTGTACCTGTGTGTGATGAGGCAGGTGTGTGACAGGTGTGTGTACTGTACCTGTGTGTGATGAGGCAGGTGTGTGACAGGTGTGTGTGTACCTGTGTGTGATGAGGCAGGTGTGTGACAGGTGTGTGTACTGTACCTGTGTGTGATGAGGCAGGTGTGTGTGTGTACCTGTGTGTGATGAGGCAGGTGTGTGACAGGTGTGTGTACTGTACCTGTGTGTGATGAGGCAGGTGTGTGTGTGTACCTGTGTGTGATGAGGCAGGTGTGTGACAGGTGTGTGTGTACCTGTGTGTGATGAGGCAGGTGTGTGTAACAGGTACGCTTGTGGCGGCTGGATCAAAGACAACGAGCACCAGGTGGCGGGTGACAACATCGTGTATAGCTATATCTTCAACGTTCTCTCGCAAAACATCGATACTGTGCTGGAAGGTGCGTGCATATACCTACACACACACACACACACACACACACACACACACACACACACACACACACACACACACACACACACACACACACACACACACACATTTCGGTAAGCTCTGAAATATGATATGACAAACTATTATGCTCTCATTGGTATTTATTTCATCATACTTATAATATCTTGTGTGTGTGTGTGTGTGTGTGTGTGTGTGTGTGTGTGTGTGTGTGTGTGTGTGTGTGTGTGTGTGTGTGTGTGTGTGTGTGTGTGTGTGTGTGTGTGTGTGTGTGTGTGTGTGTGTGCGTGCGTGTGTGTGTGTGTGTCGACAGGGCTGCTGAGGACGGGAGGTAGCGTGCCCCAGGAGCTGCTACAGACCAAGCCATACCAAGACTTGTTTCTTTTCTACGAGAGGTGCAGAAAGGTGGAGCAAGGCACGCAGGACATGGCGCCAGGTGTGTGTGTGTGTGTGTGAGAGAGAGAGAGAGAGAGAGAGAGAGAGCGAGAGCGAGAGCGAGAGAGAGAGAGAGAAGAGAGAGAGAGAGAGAGAGAGAGGAGAGAGAGAGAGAGAGAGGAGAGAAGAGAGAGAAGAGAGAGAGAGAGAGAGAGAGAGAGAGGAGTGTGTGTATGGTCCCCCCCCCCCTATCACAAGCCCCAGTAACTTTGGTCCCGCTATCACAGTTCACGAGGTGTTGCGAGGCCTGGACCAGTTTCAGGTTGGGAAGCCCTTCGATCCCTCCTCCTGGGACCTCACGCGCGCCCTCCTGCAGCTCTTTCGCATCAACGGGGCGCCGCTCTTTGACATCATGATAGACTCTGACGTGCGACGAGACAACAACTTCGCCATCCTCATCACGTCGCCTCGGAACTTCGGGCTCATCTCGCGTCTCAAATCACGTCCTCTTCACCGCAGCAAACTTCGGGGCCTTCAGGAGGTAAGAACGGTCTCTTGTTTGCAGTCTGTTGGGTGGCTCAGTGGTAGCGAAGTCCCTGTGTTCGAATCCCCCTCACTGGCTGTTTGAGTTCATTCTTGAGTATGGTAACTACCACGTGTAGGTCTCACAGCCTCTTGTAGCTTTCTTATTTTCTTATGTTCTTATTCTGGCGTGGTGATATTTTGTATTGTCAAAAATCTCGCTGTTGATACGAGATAATGATCTAAATAGGGACCCAGTGTCTTATCTTATCCTTGTCGTTGCAGTTTCTGAGGGCGGGAGGACGTCGTGTTCTGTTCGGTGAGATGGACGGCGAGGCGGCGGTGAGGCGTGCGATGCCGGGGGTGCGGGCGGAGGCGTGGGCGGGCGTCAGGGAGGACCTCAGCCTTCGGGGGTTTCAGAATGACGCACCGGAGAGGCTTGATCTTGATCTTGATCCTGTGGGGAATCTTGTGTTGGACGAGGATGGCTTCAAGGAGGGAGATGCTGGGGCCACGACGACGCCTCCTGATGAAGCCTCCTCCTCCTCCTCCTCTGCCTTCTTCCTCACTCCAGCCTCCTCCCCGCATACCTCCCTACCCACAACCTCCTTTGCCTTACCATCCATCACCACTACCTCCACCACCACCACTTCGCAGTCAACACCCACACATCATGAACCCAACGCCAGTCCATTCATCACCTCCACCACCTCCACTTCTTCCACTCGAGTTTCCCAGTCCACCGATCCACACACAGACTTATCACCTTCCTCCACCACCACCACACTGCAAGAAGGGGACACAGAAAACACCTCCACCCAAGATGAAGGCAAGTCGAGCAAAGTAGGATAGATAAGACAATACAATAATTACCTTTTTTTTTTTAACCTTGTATTGTAATAATTATAAGGGAGTGAGACGTACAGAGAGAGAGAGAGAGAGAGAGAGAGAGAGAGAGAGAGAGAGAGAGAGAGAGAGAGAGAGAGAGAGAGAGAGAGAGAGAGAGAGAGAGAGAGAGAGAGAGAGAGAGAGAGAGAAGAGAGAGAGAGAGAGAGAGAGAGAGAGAGAAGAGAGAGAGAGAGAGAGAGAGAGAGAGAGAAAAAAAAAAAAAGTGAAAAAAAATAATACATGAATAACATTTTTTTTTTACATCATATTTAATACATTTGTGTGTTGTTCATCATTACGGTACTACATGTTTGTGTTTTGTAGTAATAATTTTCCTCTCTTTCATTTCCTCATTCTGTCAGACGGGTCGCCAGAACAACACGCAGCATTAAGCAGAAGAATAGTGTATCGCGTGTTTCAGGTAAGACTTCATCACTGTTATTACTTGATACCTTGATTATCTAACTCCATGAATGTATAACGCGGTTGATACAAATAATATACGATAATGAAAAATAGGGAGGGAAGATAGAACGAGGGTAATAATGAAGAGGAGAAGGAAGAAGGCAGTGATGAAGAGGTGGAAGAGGGAAAAGGCATAATTGCGAAGGGAAGGAGAATGAGAAGGAAGAAGAGAGAATAATTAGATATATAGAGGGGATATGAAGAAGGAAAGGAAGGAAGGAAGGAAGGAAGTAGGAGGGAGTGTAGCGAAGAGGAGAATGAAAATTAAGCTCAGGAGGAGGAAAAGAGATAGAGGAGGAGGAGGAGGAGGAGGAGGAGGAGGAGGAGGAGGTGGAGGAGGAGGAGGAGGAGGAGGAGGAGGAGGAGGAGGAGGAGGAGGAGGAGGAGGAGGAGGAGGAGGAGAGATAGCAGAAGAGGAGGAGGAGATGGATGATTTAGAAGAAGTAATGGAGTTAGTGCAGACGAGATGAATTGCACCATTAATATTATGAGCTTCCTTCATCTTGTTGTTATCTCACTCCTCCTTCACTACCTGCAAAGCTTACAATCTTTCTTGCCTTCCTTCATATTTTCCTTTTACACATTCTCTTCAACCCCTTCACGCCCAGAGCTTTCCTTTGCTATATGAAATCGTCTGTTGTTAGCCATAAAATTACGAAAAAGTAACTTAATATACCAAATTAGTTAGTAGACAATGATATTAAACAGGTCATATCTATGAAACATTGCTTATATTCATTTAACCCCTTGAGACCCAGAACGTAATTTCCATTGTAATTTGGGCACCATTAGATGATTTTTAGTGAATATAAGCAATATTTTATTGCTATGACCTGTTTAGCATCCTTGTCCATTAACTTATTTGGTATATACAGTTGCTTTTCGTAATTTTATGGCTCGACAACAGACAATTTTTTATAGCAAAGGAAAGATCTGGGCGTGAAGGGGTTAAAATGGTCTAATGGTACCCAAATTACAATGGAAATTACGTTCTGGGTCTCAAGGGGTTAACATTTCTCCCCTCCATTTCATACCTTCCCTTTTTCTCTTAGTCTTTTCCTTTGTCTATTACTTTAACCCTTTATTCCCTTCACTCCTACTCTTCCATCATGCCCCTTATACTCTCCTTGTTCTTCCTATCCACCTTCCTTCACCTCTCTTCCTTATTCTTCCTAACCCTACCAGAAATACCTCCTTTCTTCTTCTGTCATTCCTCTTATACTCTTCCTTTACTTATACTCTTATATTTCTTCCTTTTTCTTCCTATCCACCTTCCTTCACCTCTCTTCCTTATTCTTCTTAACCCTACCAATAATTCCTTTCTTAGCCCCTTTAAGAATAACTCAACTACATTTTCGTCATCATATTAATCTTCCTCTTCCTCGATCTCAACTTCCTACTCCTCAACCTCCTCTTCCTCCTCCTCAACCTCCTCTTCCTCCTCCTCAACCACCTCTTCCTCCTCCTCAACCACCTCTTCCTCCTCCTCAACCACCTCTTCCTCCTCCTCAACCACCTCTTCCTCCTCCTCAACCACCTCTTCCTCCTCCTCAACCACCTCTTCCTCCTCCTCCTCGACCTTCTCGCCTTGTTTCGTAAAAGATCAAGCAAAATTAGAATCAGTTCAAAGAAGAGCAACCAAACTGATTCCATCTCTGCGAAATTCATCTTATGAAGAGAGGCTGCGAAAACTGAATATGTTTTCTTTACAAGATCGTAGAATCCGTGGGGAGCTAATATAAACTTTTAAGATCATTAAAGGATTTGATATAATTAATCAAGAGAGCCTGTTCGAGCCTTCTTCACAAGTGACAACAAGAAACAAAGGTTTAAAACTGAATGGTCAGCGCTTCATCACAGATCTCCGAAAGAATTATTTCAATGTCAGAGTTGTCAATCGGTGGAACAAATTACCAGCAAATGTTGTCGAAGCCAGCATAATAACTTCATTTAAAAACAGACTGGACACGTACTGTAGAGTAAATGGGTTTTGATACTGCCCTGTGAATTATATCATAACGTCCCCCGGAACGATTAGTGTTAGAAGTAGCATCAGTTAGCATACTTCATATCCTATCATTCTTAACTACGAAACTTCTATGTTCCTATCTTCTTTAGGGACATGGTATCCTTTTCCAACTGTCCTCTTACATGTAGTTGATAGTTAGTAATGTAGTTCAGCAGATACCCTAGTTATAGACCAATAGGTCTCCTGGTGTCTGTTATTCCTATGTATTCCTATGTATTCCTATGTATTCCTATATATTCTTCCTCCTTCATATCGACCTCCTCTTCCTCCTCCCGGAACCATAAGCCCTTCCTCCTTCCCTTCTACAGGACGACATGGATGCAAAGCGCCTGGAGAGCCTCGCCGCGACCTTACAAGACACCTTCCCCAACGCTAGCGCCTCCTCCGTACCTCCTGACGGCGATGTACACGATGACCTTTACTCCGAGGTCCTGACACGCTTCCTCCCCATCCTACAAGAGGTAAGAAGGTTCAAGAAAGATTAAAAGGGGGTCTCGTAATGTTGTTCTAAAAAAGGTGATTTCTGTTACTGCATCCTACTATTCTATTCTTGTCTTCCTCTTCCTCTTTCTCCTTTTTTTACTCCTTTTTTTTTTTTCTTCTGCCTTGCTTTCATTTTAATTTCTTTTTTGTCTCGTTATGTTATTATAAAAAGGACTGACTCCTATTAATGCAGCCTTATTTTTTTTTCTTCATCCTCCTCCTTTTTTTATTTATATTTATTTTCTTTTCTTCTGTTCTTTCATTATTTTTATTTTTGCTTCGTCGTATTTTTTTAACTTTTTTTTTTTTACTTCGTCGTATTTTTTTAACTTTTTTTTTTTTTACTTCTTTTTGATCTCTTTCATTTTTATTTCTTTTTCTTCTCCCACCTCTTCCTCCTTCCCCTCCTCCTCTTCCTCCTTCCCCTCCTCCTCTTCCCTCCTTCCCCTCCTCCTCTTCCCTCCTTCCCCTCCTCCTCTTCCCTCCTTCCCCTCCTCCTCTTCCTCCTTCCCCTCCTCCTCTTCCCTCCTTCCCCTCCTCCTCTTCCCTCCTTCCCCTCCTCCTCTTCCCTCCTTCCCCTCCTCTCCTTCCCTCCTTCATCTATCCTCCCTCTCCTTCCCTCCTTCCTCTACCCTTTCCCCTCCTTCCCTCCCTCCCTATTAACACAGTCTCCCCTCAGTTGCTGCCCACCAAGAGAGAGGAACTGGAGATACAACAGAGCGGGAAACAATACAATAATTTCACCATCAGCCGCCTCAACCAGCATTGCCCCGTGGTGAGTCAACGCCGTCACCATCACCATCATCATTTTCACCATCACTGTCCATCACCATTATATTCACCATCACTGTCCATCACCATCATATTCACCATCACTATCTTTATCACCATTATCACCATCATCATCACCATCATATTCACCATCACTATCTTTACCACCATTATCACCATCATCATCACCATCATATTCACCATCACTATCTTTACCACCATTATCACCATCATCATCACCATCATATTCACCATCACTATCTTTACCACCATTATCACCATCATCATCACCATCATATTCACCATCACTATCTTTACCACCATTATCACCATCATCATCACCATCATATTCACCATCACTTTCCATCACTATCTTTACCACCATCATCACCATTGTATTCACCATCACTTTCCAACACTATATTTACCACCAGTAGCGTCACCATCATCACCATCATTTCCATTATTTTCACATCACTCTACATCACCATCACCATCACTACCATCATCACTATCAGCAAGCTCCTTCACAAAGCTCACAAGAAATGATAAATGAATTAACACAAGCAATCTAGTTCCTGCCGCTTTTCTTTCAACAAACCAGATAAACTTTCATATAATTATCATTTACCTGTACAGTATCACAAGTCCTTTACCTGGAATTTTGTCTTCATTATTTTATTACCTTAACCCTCCTCTAATTACCAGGTAGGTTTTCTTTCCTTAATAAAAAATAAGTTAACCTCTAAGACTTTAGTAAACCCGTGGTAACTTTTTCTTTAAGCCTTACAAAGAGACGGAAGTTTAACAAAGACAAACTTTTAAACTTCAAAGTAACCGGATCTCTCTTCCTTTTTACGTACTTTCCTGCCTCCTGACATTCACTCGCTTTGTCTTTCACTTCCTTACCTCTCTTCCTTACTCCTCTTCTTCCTAATTTTCATATACTTGTCTAGGTCCTTCATATTTCTGACTTCTCTGATTTGCTCTGATTCAGTTATTATTTCGTATTCCTTTCATATCATCTTCATTCCTTTATAACCTTCCATTACTCCTGTTCTTCACTCACTCACTCACTCATTCCTACTTCCTGTTCTTCACTCACTCACTCCTACTACCTGTTCTTCACTCACTCACTCCTACTACCTGTTCTTCACTCACTCACTCCTACTACCTGTTCTTCACTCACTCACTCCTACTACCTGTTCTTCACTCACTCCTCCTACTTCCTGTTCTTCACTCACTCACTCACTCCTACTACCTGTTTCTTCACTCACTCACTCCTACTACCTGTTCTTCACTCACTCACTCCTACTTCCTGTTCTTCACTCACTCACTCACTCCTACTTCCTGTTCTTCACTCACTCACTCCTACTACCTGTTCTTCACTCACTCACTCCTACTTCCTGTTCTTCACTCACTCACTCCTACTTCCTGTTCTTCACTCACTCACTCCTACTACCTGTTCTTCACTCACTCACTCCTACTACCTGTTCTTCACTCACTCACTCCTACTTCCTGTTCTTCACTCACTCACTCCTACTTCCTGTTCTTCACTCACTCACTCACTCCTACTTCCTGTTCTTCACTCACTCACTCCTACTACCTGTTCTTCACTCACTCACTCCTACTTCCTGTTCTTCACTCACTCACTCCTACTTCCTGTTCTTCACTCACTCACTCCTACTACCTGTTCTTCACTCACTCACTCCTACTTCCTGTTCTTCACTCACTCACTCACTCCTACTACCTGTTCTTCACTCACTCACTCCTACTTCCTGTTCTTCACTCACTCACTCCTACTTCCTGTTCTTCACTCACTCACTCACTCCTACTA
>JACEEZ010018080.1:237500-242500 GCA_016584305.1 Chionoecetes opilio
GTATAACTTATTAAGTTCAGAAAGACTTCGAAGAGCAGGAGGAGGTTTATTGTTGTATATAAAGTCCTGCCTTCATCCCCTTGTAGTATCTAAGCACGAAACTGATAACATTAATGTAATTTTCGTTCAACTAAATCGTCATTCTCAAAAAGTAGTAATTGGCCTTGTTTATCGACCTCCAGCTCAAAAAAATACAATTGACGAAGAACTCTATGAACAAATAGCGGAAATTAGTTCTCAAAACGAAAGCGTAATATTCGGTGATTTTAATATTCCCGTTACAAGTTGGGGCGCCTCACTTACAACACATTCGGGGCACACTCTCTATTCAAATCTCCAAGAAAGTGCTTTATACCAACACGTGGATCAACCAACTCGAGGCGAAAATATTCTAGATCTTATTTTCACAACTAACGAAAATCTTGTCAGTAACGTTAACGTCGGATCCGAATTTAGTAGCAGTGACCACCGGGCGATTACTTTCAGTATTAACATCAGTAAGACAAGCTAAGTCGAAAGTAAAGAAAAAGTTCTTGATTATCGAAAGGCAGACTTCAGAAAACTAAAAAGAATCTTAGCGAACACCGATTGGAATGTTATCTCAGAAAGTAACGACATAATGTAGCAGGGCATGAATTCACCGGTAAGCTTAACCTTAGCAATACTATCCTAAATACCGATGCGATATAGGCGATCTTTTCAAAACATTAAACCGAAATGGTGGACCCGCGAAATCAAGGACAGCCTTGCAGCCAAAAAGCGTGCATATGAAAAACACAAAGAAACACAAAATGAAGACGACAAACGCGATCACGACAGAATTAGACGAAATACGAAAAAACTCATTAAGCAGAGCAAGAAAAATTTTGAAGTACGTATTGCCGAATGAGCAAATAAAACCCCTAAAGAATTCTACAGCTATGTTAAAAAAGAAAAAAATAATGACTTCAACCATAGGCCGTTGGAATGGAAAATGGCGAACACACAGAAATGAAGTATCTATGGCGGATACTCTAAATAACTTTTTTGCATCAGTCTTCACAGTGGAAAACACGCAAAATCTACCCACCCCGAAAACCCAGAACAAAGGTACTTGCCTCAGCTCATTAACCTTTCAGGAATGTGACATTTTGCTCGCGATAAATAACATGAAAATTAACAAGGCTCCCGGTCCTGACAAAATTTCGCCACGCATATTAAAAGAAGCAAAGAACGAAATAGTAAAACCACTTTCCATCTTATTTAATAAGTCTTACTCACCGGAATGTACCGTGCGAATGGAAGCTAGCAAATGTCACACCTATATTTAAAAAAGGAAGCAAGTCGCAGCCCGGAAACTATCGCCCAATCAGTTTAACATCAGTTGCTGGAAAATTAATGGAATCCATCATAAGAGACAACTCGTTAAGTTCTTAGAAGAAAATCACATAATCAAAGATTTGCAGCATGGATTCAGAAATAAACGCTCATGCCTCTCAAACTTACTTGATTTTTACAATAGTGTATTCAAAATGTACGACAACACGAGGGTAGTAGACGTAGTTTACCTCGATTTTCAAAAAGCGTTCGACAAAGTTCCGCATAAGCGTCTCATTAGCAAAGTAAAAGCTCATGGTATAACAGGCCATCTTCAGATTGGATAGAAAACTGGTTTGTCAGATCGTAAACAAAGGGTGGTAATTAATGGAAATTCTTCTGACTGGACCAGTGTAAATAGTGGTGTTCCTCAAGGATCAGTTCTCAGACCTATCCTGTTCTTAATATATATAAATGACATTGACGAGGGAATCACATGCAGGATATCGAAATTTGCTGATGAAACGCAAATCACAAACATAGCCTCTACAGAATCTCAGCGCCAACTCATACAAAACGACTTAAACACGCTAACAGAATGGTCAAAACATGGCAGATGAATTTCAACCTTGACAAATGCCATGTACTACATATCGGTAATAACAACCCTCATGAAAGTTACGTGATGAACGATTTCCAACTAACAAGTGTTGATAAAGAAAAAGATTTAGGCGTTATAATCTCGAAAGATCTCAAACCGAATACCAAATTATAGAGTAGTAAAAACTGCAAATAAATTGGTTGGCTTTTTTGGGACGAACTTTCAGTTTCAAATCTGAAAAAGTGATACTCACTCTTTTCAACTCGCTTGTTCGCCCCCATCTAGAATACTGTGTGCAGTTCTGGTCACCTTATTATGAAAAGGACATAGATAAACTAGAAAAAATACAGCCCAGAGTAACCAAAATGATACCTAGATTGCGTAATAAATCGTACGAAAATCGGCTCAAAGAACTTAACTTATTCCCACTAACAAAACGAAGGATAAGAGGTGACCTCATCGAAGTCTTTAAAATCTTCAATGGATTTACGAACGTAGTCCCAGAAAATCTTTTCACGCTAGACCGGTCAAGCTCAACTAGAAACAACGGATTTAAAATAAGCAGGAAACGGTTTGTAACGAACGAAGCAAAGTACTTCTTCACAACCGTGTTGAAAACGTATGGAATGGGCTGCCCTCAGACGTAGTAACTCAAATACAATAGAATCATTTAAAAATCGCCTCGATAAATATTTCATATCAAACCCCCGGGTTGTCACTGTTTATCTCGGAATAATAAATTTATCTCGCGGGCCTCTGATATTACTCTCATTTGCGTAAAATGATTGCGAGTCGCGTCTACACAACCCCTCCCACACGTCTCAGACAGCCCCGAGTAAACGGTCACTACTACAACTTTTGACCTGTGACGGGCTGTGGTTCAGTAAGGGCCCTGTCAGTTAGTGACCACCATCGGGATTTATATACCAGGGTCACTGCTGCAGGGGCATTGAAGTGCACGGCGTCCTACTTGGAAAGTGCACTACCGCAGTGGATTGTACGGAGCTGGGGCCTGATTTACTGCTGCCTCCCAAGAAAGCGCCAGGCAAGGCTGCCGCACCACCCTTGAACTTCCACACTGAGCCTACACCAACACTACATTAGACCTCATAACACACACAGATAGCCCGAGTTAACGGTTACCACTACTACTCTCGACCTGTGACGGGGTTTTGGACCAGTAAGGGCCCTGTCAGTTAATGACCACCATCGGGATTTAAGGTACCAGGGGTCACTGCTGCAGGAGGCATTGAAGTGTACGGCGTCCTACATGGAAAGTACACAATCCGCAGTGGATTGAACGGAGCTGGGGCCTGATTGACTGCTGCCTCCCAAGAAAGCGCCAGGCAAGGCTGCCGCACCACCCTTGAACCTCCACACTGTGTTCACACCATTACAAAACACGCATAACATGACCAATCTATCAAGCACTAAACCTACCCCCACAAACTAGTAGTAGTTAGCCATAGATTACAGCTTTCAACTTTCCTCACAAATTCCATGCAGTTTTTCTATACTGCATGGTATCACTTCATTTCCGGCCAGCTTCGGCTGGAGGGATGGGTGGGTGGGGAGGAGCCTTCTACTTTCCTATCCTTTCTCTTCTTTCATCTAGTTAGTGTAGTGCAGTTAAAGCAAACAGCCTTGTAAGGACCTATCGGTCTGTTGCTGTTTGTGTTTCCTTTGTAATCCTTTGTAATCCTTTGTAATCCTCCTCCTCCTACTACTACTACTACTACTACTACTACTATGCAACTACAAGTCCTCCTCCTCCTCCTACTACTACTACTACTACTACTACTACTACTACTACTACTACTACTACTACTACTACTGTATCCCTTCCCTCATAACAGTGACTTCGAGTACAGCAATACAATCACACAGACAGCTAGGTTGGGACGATGACCTATAACAATTTTGTCTAATACTTTTATAATGTTCATTCCTATTCACCTATTTCTCCTCCTTCATATTACATTTCATTTCATCGTCCATATCTTTTCCCTTTTTCTTCCTGCTTTTTTATTTTTTATTTTCCCAGTCAAGATCTTTAGCATGAATTGTTCTCGATATCCTCCTCCTCCTCCTCCTCCTCCTCCTCCTCCTCCTCCTTCCTCTTCCTCCTCCTCCTCCTCCTTCCTCTTCCTCCTCCTCCTCCTCTTCCTCTTCCTCCTCCTCTCTCTCCCTCTTCCCCCTCCTCTTCCTCCTCCTCCTTCCTCCTCTCCTTCCTCTTCCTCTCTCCTCCTCCTCTCTCCTCCTTCCTCCTCCTTCTCCTTCTCCTCCTCCTCCTCTCCTCCTCTTCCTCTTCCTCTTCCTCTTTCCTCTTCTCTTCCCCCTCCTCCTCCTCCTCCTCCTGCCTTCCTCTTCCTCTTCCTTCTTCCTCTTCCTCTTCCTCCTCCTCCTCCTCCTCCTTCCTTCCTCCTCCTCCTCCTCCTCCTCCTCCTCCTCCTCCCCCTCTCCTCCTCTCTCCTCCTCCTCCTCCTTCTCCATTATCATCCTTAGCCTCTCCCCCATTCCTTTCGTTTCTACCCTGCTCTCACTCTCGAAGAATTAAGTAATCTCCCTGTAATCAAAGTGTCTCTCTGTTCCCTTTTCCTCCTGGGGTCTTTTATTCCTCTTCCTATTAGTTTCTCTTCATTTTCAATCTTCTCTCTCTTTCTTCTCCTCAATTCCTAGTTTTTTTTTTTTTTTTTTTTACTTACTTTTCATATTTTTTATTTTTTTTATTTACATATTTATTTTGGATTATCTTTGTATGTTTTTCTTTTTTTTCGCTGTTTCGTTTTGTTATTTTGTCCATGATCGTCTTTCTATTATTTCTGTTTTCTTCTTCTTCTTCTTTATGGGTCTCTGTTTCTCCATCTTCATTACAGTGTTAGGGTTAATGATGAACCACTACAGCCATTGTGTAGTTTGTATTCCTTCGGGGCAAAACACACAAAACTCTGTCTCTCTCTCCTCATCTCTCTCCCTCTCTCTCTCTTCTCTCTCTCTCTCTCTCTCTCTTCCTCTCTCTCTCTCTCTCTCCTCTAACGACAAAGCTTTTTCACATTCAGTCTTTTCTTCAAGTTATATCTTTTCTCTCTTCTCTCTCTTCTTC
>JACEEZ010018080.1:247500-255000 GCA_016584305.1 Chionoecetes opilio
ATTCGGCCGGAGGTATGCGCTCATACTGAGTGCATATATAGATAATTATATATATCTATAATTATATATATAATATATTATAATATATAATATATTTTTTTTTTTTTTTTTTTTTTTTTTTTTTTATATTTTTTTTTTTTTTTACTTTAGTTTTTACTTTTTTTTTTTTTACTTTTTTATATTCGGGCGGAGGTATGCGCTCTACTGAGTGCCCCCCCACCCCAGTTTCCTATGTTCCTTCCCCGTTTCCATTCTGTTTCTGTTTCTTTTCCCCCTGTTTCTTCCCCGTTTCCATTCTGTTTCATTTTTCCCCCGTTCCCCCGCCCCGTTTTTCTTCTCTGCCTCAATTCGTTTTCTCTCTCCATCTCCTTTTTTTTAAGAGAGGACTATTATATATTAAAAAAAAGAGGAAATGGGAAACTAAATAAAACGTTCTGTATGACAATTCTATGAAAATTTACGTCATTAAAATATATAAAAATTAACAATAGATTAATGATTCTTTGGTTCTTTAGGTAATGTTAGAACTGGTAAATTTCCAGATGAACACCGAACTTCCTTTGGTGGACGAAACTATTTTTTCTGGTGAGTTTTGATGTGTTTGGAATCAATCTGCTAACCGTTTCTCTCGCAAATAAAAAAAAGATTGGAAAAAAATAAAATAATAATAATAATGAACCTAACCTAACCTATACCTTACCTAACATTTAACTAACCTAACCTAACATTTACCTAACCTAACCTATACCTTACCTAACATTTACCTAACCTAACCTAACAGTTACCTAACCTAACCTATACCTTACCTAACCTAACCTATACCTTACCTAACCTTTACCTAACCTAACCTAACATTTACCTAACCTAACCTAACCTAACATTTACCTAACTATAAAAAAAAAAAAAAAAATTGCGACAGAAACGGTTAGCAGATTCATTAAAAACACATCAAAACACACCTGAAAAAAATAGTTTCGTCCACCAAAGTGAATTTCGGTGTTCATCAGGAATAATGCCAATGTTTTCACCTGATGTTCACCTTGCTGGGTTATTTGCACTTAAACCTAGAATAACCTAAAATAAACCTAACCTAACCTAAAATAACTTAAAATAAACCTAACCTAACCTAAAATAACTTAAAATAAACCTAAATTACCAAAAATAACCTAAAATAAACCTAACAGAACCTAAAAGAACCTAAAATAACCTAAAATAAACCTAACCTAACGTAAAATAACTTAAAATAAACCTAAATTAACCAAAAATAACCTAAAATAAACTTAAAATAACCTAAAATAACCTAAAATAAACCTAAAATAACCTAAATTAACCAAAAATAACCTAAAATAACCTAAAATAACATAAAATAACCTAAATTAACCAAAAATAACCTAAAATAACCTAAAATAAACCTAAAATAACCTAAAATAAACCTAAAATAACCTAATTAAGAGTTCAAAAGATGTTCACTCTCATGTTCTTCTCTTCGCAGGATTAATGCCATGATGAAGAACTTACCGGAATTTGCGAAAACGTTCAACTGTTCATCAACCTCTAAGATGTTCTCCGCTAACACCTGTCACCTGTTCTAGACCCATAACAGTTATAGACGTGTGTTCTTCAGCCACCACACCTGCCCACGTGTTCTGTTCACCCTCCGCAGCCCGCCACAAAACTGTCCCCATTGAAATAAAAATAACGAATAACAAAAAAATCATGACATTCTTCAAACTTTTTTCCTTAACCTCTTCACACCCAGATCTTTCCTTTGCTATAAAAAGTCGTATGTTGTCAGCCATAAAATTACGAAAAGTAGCTGAGTATACCAAATTACCTAGTGGACAAGGATACTAAACAGGTCATATCTATAAAATATTGCTTATATTCACTAAAAAATATCTAATGGTACCCAAATTACAAAGGAAAATACGTTCTGGACCTCAAGGGGTTAATCAACGTTGACTTATATTTATTTGATAACTCGTCTTGCCACACACCTGAGACGGAGATAGGCAGTATATGAATAAATGATTTGAATCTAAGTGAAATATCTTTGATTACTCCACGAATATACATATACACCTCATCCTGCTGCTGACGTCATCCTGCTGCTGACGTCATCATGCTGCTGACGTCATCATGCTGAGCTATACATAACTCAGCAAATAAGTGATTTTGTATTGCTAATCTACCCTTTTCTTGCCTTGTTTATTCATTACTATGCTTTATTATTTATTATTATTTGTATACGAATATGTAAAAAAAATCTACAACATAAAAAACACAGAATCGTACAGGTAAATATTTTGTTTATTTTGCGTTGCCAGTAAAAACAAAACAAGATAGCAATGGGAAGAGGACCAAAGAACACAAGGGAAATGGAAGATGCAAAACCTAGAAGAAAATGCAAAAAATGTACAAAATAAACAACGGCATTCATAATAAGACGACATATATATAAATAAGTGAAAAAAGTTCTACCCGCCATTAACTAACTATCTGCAAAAACGACGAATGTGTAATATAGAAAATACCTGAAAAATTAAATAAAACCAAAAACCTTGGAAATCACCTGAAAAACGATATAATAAAAAAAAACTTGCACTGAAAAACACCCGAAAATTAAATAAAAAAAAAAAACTTATAATGTAAAAAACCTGAAAAACTAAATAAAACAAAAAAACTTGCACTAGAAAACCTGAAAAACTAAATAAAACAAAAAAACTTATAATGGAAAAAACCTGAAAAACTAAATAAAACAAAAAAACTTGCACTAGAAAACCTGAAAAACTAAATAAAACAAAAAAACTTATAATAGAAAAAACCTGAAAAACTAAATAAAACAAAAAAACTTGCACTAGAAAACCTGAAAAACTAAATAAACAAAAAAACTTATAATGGAAAAACCTGAAAAACTAAATAAAAAAAAAAAAACTTGCACTAGAAAACCTGAAAACTAAATAAAGCAAAAAAACTTATTATGGAAAAAACCTGAAAAACTAAATAAAACAAAAAAACTTGCACTAGAAAACCTGAAAAACTAAATAAAACAAAAAAACTTGCACTAGAAAACCTGAAAAACTAAATAAAACAAAAAAACTTATAATGGAAAAACCAGAAAAACTAAATAAAACAAAAAAACTTGCACTAGAAAACCTGAAAAACTAAATAAAACAAAAAAACTTATAATGGAAAAAACCTGAAAAACTAAATAAAACAAAAAAACTTATAATGGAAAAAACCTGAAAAACAAAAAAAATAACTTGCACATAGAAAAAACCCTAAAAATAAATAAAACAAAAAACCTTGAAATAGAAAACACCTGAAAAACTAAATAAAACAAAAAAACTTGCACTAGAAAACCTGAAAAACGAAATAAAACAAAAAAACTTGCACTAGAAAACCTGAAAAACTAAATAAAACAAAAAACCTTGTAATAGAAAACACCTGAAAAACTAAATAAAACAAAAAACCTTGAAATAGAAAACACCTGAAAAACTAAATAAAACAAAAAAACTTGCACTAGAAAACCTGAAAAATTAAATAAAACAAAAAAACTTGCACTAGAAAACCTGAGAAACTAAATAAAACTAAAAAACTTGCACTAGAAAACCTGAAAAACTAAATAAAACAAAAAAAATTAGACTAGAAAACCTGAAAAACTAAATAAAACAAAAAAACTTAGACTAGAAAACCTGAAAAACTAAATAAAACAAAAAACCTTGCACCAGAAAACCTGAAAAACGAAATATAACAAAAAAACTTGCACTAGAAAACCTGAAAAACTAAATAAAACAAAAAAACTTGCACTAGAAAACCTGAAAAACGAAATAAAACAAAAAAACTTAGACTAGAAAACCTGAAAAACTAAATAAAACAAAAAAACTTAGACTAGAACACCTGAAAAACTAAATAAAACAAAAAACTTTGAAATAGAAAACACCTGAAAAACTAAATAAAACAAAAAAACTTAAACTAGAAAACCTGAAAAACTAAATAAAACAAAAAACCTGACAATGGAAAACACCTGAAAAACTAAATAAAGCAAAAAAACTTAGACTAGAAAACCTGAAAAACTAAATAAAACAAAAAACCTGACAATGGAAAACACCTGAAAAACTAAATAAAACAAAAAACTTGTACTGGAAAAAACCTGATAAACGAAAAAAATAACTTCCACAGAAAAAACCCTAAAAAAAAAAAAAAAAAAAAACTTACAATGGATAACCTGAAAAACTAAATAAAACAAAAAAACTTGCACTAGAAAACCTGAAAAACGAAATAAAACAAAAAAACTTGCAATGGAAAACCTAAAAAATGAAATAAAACAAAAAACCTTGGAATAGAAAACACCTGAAAAACGAAATAAAACAAAAAAACTTGCACTAGAAAACCTGAAAAACTAAATAAAACAAAAAAACTTGCAATAGAAAACCTGAAAAACTAAATAAAACAAAAAAACTTGCACTAGAAAACCTGAAAAACTAAATAAAACAAAAAAACCTTGCACTAGAAAACCTGAAAAACTAAATAAAACAAAAAAACTTATAATGGAAAAAACCTGAAAAACTAAATAACAAAAAACTTATAATGGAAAAAACCTGAAAAACTAAATAAAACAAAAAAACTTATAATGGAAAAAACCTGAAAAACTAAATAAAACAAAAAAACTTATAATGGAAAACACCTGAAAAACTAAATAAAACAAAAAAACTTGCACTAGAAAACCTGAAAAATTAAATAAAACAAAAAAACTTGCACTAGAAAACCTGAGAAACTAAATAAAACTAAAAAACTTGCACTAGAAAACCTGAAAAACTAAATAAAACAAAAAAAATTAGACTAGAAAACCTGAAAAACTAAATAAAACAAAAAAACTTAGACTAGAAAACCTGAAAAACTAAATAAAACAAAAAACCTTGCACCAGAAAACCTGAAAAACGAAATAAAACAAAAAAACTTGCACTAGAAAACCTGAAAAACTAAATAAAACAAAAAAACTTGCACTAGAAAACCTGAAAAACGAAATAAAACAAAAAAACTTAGACTAGAAAACCTGAAAAACTAAATAAAACAAAAAAACTTAGACTAGAACACCTGAAAAACTAAATAAAACAAAAAACTTTGAAATAGAAAACACCTGAAAAACTAAATAAAAAAAAAAACTTAAACTAGAAAACCTGAAAAACTAAATAAAACAAAAAACCTGACAATGGAAAACACCTGAAAAACTAAATAAAGCAAAAAAACTTAGACTAGAAAACCTGAAAAACTAAATAAAACAAAAAACCTGACAATGGAAAACACCTGAAAAACTAAATAAAACAAAAAACTTGTACTGGAAAAAACCTGATAAACGAAAAAAATAACTTCCACAGAAAAACCCTAAAAAAAAAAAAAAAAAAAAAAACTTACAATGGATAACCTGAAAACTAAATAAAACAAAAAAACTTGCACTAGAAAACCTGAAAAACGAAATAAAACAAAAAAACTTGCAATGGAAAACCTAAAAATGAATAAAAACAAAAACCTTGGAATAGAAAACACCTGAAAAACGAATAAAACAAAAAAACTTGCACTAGAAAACCTGAAAACTAATAAAACAAAAAAACTTGCAATAGAAAACCTGAAAAACTAAATAAAACAAAAAAACTTGCACTAGAAAACCTGAAAAACTAAATAAAACAAAAAAACTTGCACTAGAAAACCTGAAAAACTAAATAAAACAAAAAACTTATAATGGAAAAAACCTGAAAAACTAAATAACAAAAACTTATAATGGAAAAAACCTGAAAAACTAAATAAAACAAAAAAACTTATAATGGAAAAACCTGAAAAACTAAATAAAACAAAAAAACTTATAATGGAAAAAACCTGAAAAACTAAGTAAAAAAAAAAAACTTATAATGGAAAAAACCTGAAAAACTAAATAAAACAAAAAAAACTTATAATGGAAAAAACCTGAAAAACTAAATAAAACAAAAAAACTTGCACTAGAAAACCTGAAAAACTAAATAAAGCAAAAAAACTTGCACTAGAAAACCTGAAAAACTAAATAAAACAAAAAAACTTTTAATGGAAAAAACCTGAAAAACTAAATAAAACAAAAAAACTTGCACTAGAAAACCTGAAAAACTAAATAAAACAAAAAAACCTTGCACTAGAAAACCTGAAAAACTAAATAAAACAAAAAAACTTATAATGGAAAAAACCTGAAAAACTAAATAAAACAAAAAAACTTATAATGGAAAAAACCTGAAAAACTAAATAAAAAAAAAAAACTTATAATGGAAAAAACCTGAAAAACTAAATAAAACAAAAAAACTTGCACTAGAAAACCTGAAAACTAAATAAAACAAAAAACTTGCACTAGAAAACCTGAAAAACTAAAAAACAAAAAAAAACCTTGCACTAGAAAACCTGAAAAACTAAATAAAAAAAAAAAACTTATAATGGAAAAAACCTGAAAACTAAATAAAACAAAAAAACTTATAATGGAAAAAACCCTAAAACTAAATAAAACAAAAAACCTTGAAATAGAAAACACCTGAAAAACTAAATAAAACAAAAAAACTTGCACTAGAAAACCTGAAAAACTAAATAAAACAAAAAAACTTGCACTAGAAAACCTGAAAAACTAAATAAAACAAAAAAACTTGCACTAGAAAACCTGAAAAACTAAATAAAACAAAAAACCTTGCACTAGAAAACCTGAAAAACTAAATAAAACAAAAAACCTTGCACTAGAAAACCTGAAAAACTAAATAAAACAAAAAAACTTGCACTAGAAAACCTGAAAAACTAAATAAAACAAAAAAACTTGCACTGGAAAACCTGAAAAACGAAATAAAACAAAAAAACTTGCACTAGAAAACCTAAAAAACTAAATAAAACAAAAAAACTTGCACTAGAAAACCTGAAAAACTAAATAAAACAAAAAAACTTGCACTAGAAAACCTGAAAAACGAAATAAAACAAAAAAACCTTGCACTAGAAAACACCTAAAAAAGAGGACACGACATAAGCCATTGGCCATCAGAATACACAGTCAGAATAGCCTGTCAGGGTGGCTTAGTGGTGGAGACGTGGGTTTACGTGTAGTGTTACCTGTGTTCGAACCCCGCTTACTGCTTACACCCCACTGTACTCACGAGATCCAGGTGTGCAGGTAAGTTTTGTTAATGTCCCGTCACCAACACTTACCTGGTGGAAGAAACAGATAATTATTAGGATATGTAATACGTGTCCTGGTGCATAGATACTCCTTTCCCCTGACACACTTTATAACACACTCCTTTCCCCTGACACACTTTATAACACACTCCTTTCCCCTGACACACTTTATAACACACTCCTTTCCCCTGACACACTTTATAACACACTCCCTTCCCCTGACACACTTTATAACAACCCCCTTTCCCCTGACACACTTATAACACACTCCTTTCCCCTGACACACTTTATAACACACTCCTTTCCCCTGACACACTTATAACACAC
>JACEEZ010018080.1:257500-265000 GCA_016584305.1 Chionoecetes opilio
CTATATACTCTTAAGAGACAGAAAGACGGTAAGAAACAGGTATGGAGAGAGAGAGAGAGAGAGAGAGAGAGAGAGAGAGAGAGAGAGAGAGAGAGAGAGAGAGAGAGAGAGAGAGAGAGAGAGAGAGAGAGAGAGAGAGAGAGAGAGAGAGAGAGAGAGAGAGAGAGAGAGAGAGAGAGAGAGAGAGAGAGAGAGAGAGAGAGAGAGAGAGAGAGAGAGAGAGAGAGAGACTTTTATACTTGATAGTTTATTTGGCTTGGTGTAATACAATAGTGTTCATAATCAATCCTACAGTCATATAAGCCACGGTCCATTAAGCCGAAGCTCTTTTATGGACCTCATGCTATGATAATTTCGTTGTCTCTCGTGGACTAAAGTGGACTATTGATAATCATACATTGACATACCTAATAATTTAAAGTAAGAAAAGAGATAACAATACCTGTAATAATAATAATAATAATAATAATAAAAAAATAAAAATAAACGCTAATATAATGGTAATGAAGAAAAAAAAAAAAAAAGTTTCTAGTAAAAATAATAATAAGACTCAATCATAATAACTATGGTAAATAGTGATAATAATCAAAATAAATATAATAGCAATAATGGTAAAAAAGAAGACAATAATGAAAATAATGATGATAATATTAATAGTGATAAAAATGATATCGATAATAACAATGATGAGAAAAAAAAAAAAAATATATATAATAATAATAATGATAATAATAGTCATAATAGTAACAATAATATCAATACTGAATATCAAAGTAATAATTAATTATAATAATGATAATGATAATAGTAATAAAGATACCGATTGAAGTAATCTTGATAGTTTCAATAACAAGAACAGTAATTATGATAAAAAACAACTATAATATATGAATAGATCAGAAGTTAATGCAAGGACTAATAACCATTTCCAAAACAGTGCCCTGTACCAAATATATATACAAGAAATCTATTCATACGCATATAAATATACACATACACACATATACATATGCATACACACATACAGATATACTTATACACATACACATACACACACATGTACACGTGCATACACAATACACACATACATACACATACATATTATTCACATACCCACCCACATCAATACGCAACCCACACACATTGAAGTACACAAAAGTACAATAATTAAATATTTCCGTTTGAGTTCTATTTCTTGAATATTTCTGTCTTCACCTTGTATCTAAATGAGTTAAGTGACAGGGAATTCTTGACATCCTCCTGTAGTCGATTCCCTACCTTTGCTCCCCGAAAAGTAACACTTTGTTGTGCGTGTGATGTCCTACAAAGTGGGAGTCTTAGGTTATTATTTCGTCGGGTGTCAATATTGTGAGACAGGTATCTGAAGCCACTGTCAACTGGGTGAATTTACAAAGCTTTGTACATAAACAAACAGGTTTGAAGGTGTATGATGTCATGAAATTTATGTAATTTATTTTCAATAAAGAGGGGATTGGTGTGGTCATATTTTTGTTTGTGATACATGATGCGGATTAACTTTTTCTGTGCAATGAATATGTTATCTAAGTAAGTTTTGAGTGCCCCACCCCATACTGCTGAACAATATAACATATATGGATAAAGAGAGAGAGAGAGAGAGAGAGAGAGAGAGAGAGAGAGAGAGAGAGAGAGAGAGAGAGGAGAGAGAGAGAGAGAGAGAGAGAGAGAGAGAGAGAGAGAGAGAGAGAGAGAGAGAGAGAGAGAAGAGAGAGAGAGAGGAGAGAGAGAGAGAGAGAGAGAGAGAGAGAGAGAGAGAGAGAGAGAATATGTGTGCTTCGGATGTATGTAGTATGCGTAAACAAGCTGAAAAAACATATATGAAGAGAGAGGAAAAGACTATAAAACAGCGAAGTGAAAAAGAGATGCGAGAGAGAGGGATGAGGTGGCAGGCAGACAGTCCTTATGAGGAAGTAGGTGAGCAAACACAAGATAAGACTTTCACTTGAGCCACGAGGGGGGCGAGGCGGGCACAGGTAGGGGGGGGGGCGAGAGAGGGAGTGGAGGAAACGAGGGGAAAAGTATATATGAGAAACGAATAATAAGGAATGGAGGGAAAGGTGATAGAATAGTGGAAATGTTTATAAAATGGAAGGAAGGAAATGAAAGAGTTAAGCGAGGATGCCTGGTAGATAAGATAAGTAAGCGTATATATTACTACTAATGTATATAGTAAGCGAGGATGAGGCGTAGTGGATGAGAGAAGGTGTCCTCGTGTGTGTGTGTGTGTGTGTGTGTGTGTGTGTGTGTGTGTGTGTGTGTGTGTGTGTGTGTGTGTGTGTGTGTGTGTGTGTGTGTGTGTGTGTGTGTGTGTATGTGTGTGTGTGTGTGTGTGTGTGTGTGTGTGTCATTCACCCATGGTCTTGTCCAGGGTCATAGAGTATGATCATGGTCTTGTCCACGCGAGTCAGACACGCGATCGCCAGTTTCACCCATCCGGTGCGAGCTTGGAGCTCATTATTACCAATCTTTGGGTAATGCTGGGACCTCACACACCACACATTCCCATCCCCTTGCTCAAGGGGGAAAGTAACCGGCCGAATTTCTCATTGGAAAAATCCCCGGGAATGAGCGGGGTCGAGGATCGAACGCCGGACAACAGAATGGTGCCGGACGCCCTAACCGACTGAGTCGTTCAGGTGTGCGTGTGTGGAGGGGGGGGGGGGGAGAAGTACCACGAACCAGCCATCCACATGACAAAGACAGCCACACCACTGCAACAGCAGCAGCAGCAGCAGCAGCAGCGTGGTGGAGGTGGTGGCGTGACTGGCAAAGGTACTCCCGCCGCGGCACACACAGCCAAGTGGCGGGGTACGTACAGCACATAGACATACTTCTCAGGCGGAGATGAAAGTGAGTTTATTGATCAACGTGACGTCAACTTTGTGACGGACACAGTCAATGAAAAGGTAGAGAAGGTGAAGAAAGGCGGGAGGGAGCGAGAAGGGGAGAAATGAGGGGAGAAAGGGTGTGCGAAGAGGGGAGGGAAAGACGGAGGGGGAGTTGACATGTGGAGGTGTTGTTGTTGTTGTTGTTGTTGTTGCAGTCATCTGGTCAAGGGAGAAGTCTGCAAATATTGATTGACTATGTTCTCAAGACCAGGATGACGAAGCTGCTACTGCTGCTGCTGCTGCTGCTGCTGCTGCTGCTGCTGGGTGTCGCAACACTTCGGGAAACCCAGTGTTGCGTCAGCATGGGTGTGTTGCGTGTGCAGGCGGCACACAGGTGGCGGTGAGGGCGCCTCGCTGTGCCGCGTGGGCGTGCGGGTCAAACACGCGTTACGCTGCTGGGCGGCAGGTGACCCAGTGTGCGGCGCCCCAGGGCCCCGCGGCCTGGCGGGAGTGCCGAGGTGTGTGTGTAGCGTGACCGAGCGGCGCGGTGCGTGTGTGCAGGGCGGCACACCGCGGGGCATGGCATTGTTTAGCGTGTTGTTGTTATGGCAACAGTGCGCAGCGGAGGGGAGCAGGGCGGAGCATCCCCCCCCCCGGCACCCCTCCCCCCCTCACCTGCAGCGGCGCCTCGCTCCTCCTCTCGCCGCCATAAGGAGCCGCGGTACAGCCCCATCATGAACCCTGTGTGGGGGTTAGACTCCCCCCTTAAAGGCCAGGGCACCGCCAGGGGAAACTACACTCACGGCCCGAAACCCTTCCGGACCTGCTGGGGGCCGGCGCCGCCCCGACCTACAAGGGCCGGGACTTGGTGGCCGCCAGGCCCAGTAGTGGGAAAGGAGGGGGGGAAGGGAAGGGATGAACGGAAGAGGCCAACCATTCCCCTCCCTTAGGGGTTGAAGAGGAACTTAGGGGTTTGGTGTGTGGGGAATGTGGTGTTGGGTAGGAGGGTTGACCCCCCGTGGTGGTGATGGCCCGGGGGGTTTCCAGCGTCAACTGACCATTGCCCCACAAGCCTTCCCCTCACCCTAATTTTCTTGTTATCGCCGAGGAAGTTCCCAATCAGTTCATTTTATTAATTAAATTTTATTAGTATTTTCAATTTAAGTTAAATTTGGAAAACAAAGGGGATTATATTCACTAATTTTATTATACATAATATATAATGTATAAAATAATATATAATAAAAATTTTAAATAGCCCTATATGTTAACATTGGTTTTATTTATTATTATAAATAAATTTGTGGTGAGTGGGAGGATGAGCATGTGAGCGGATGGATATAAATGAGGTGGGGGATAGGTTGAGAAGGGACGGTGAGGAAGAGGGGGAGAGCCAGAAGGCCAGGATTGAGGGGGAGACCGAACAAAAAGGGCCGTGGTTAGGTCCGAAGGAGAGTATGAGAGGGAGTGAAGGGAAGGGGATGACGAAGGGGAAATTATAATGGGAGAGGAGAGAGTGACTTTAAGCGGGTGGAGAAGGGGGTGGGGGGGGGAGTGGGGAGGTGGGGGATGGGGGTTACCGGGGGGAGAGCGAAATGGGAGGACACAACTGGAAACCCCAATGTTCGCGGACGAGAAAGAAAAAATATGGGGATAAAAAATGGAGAAATAAAAAATATTATAATAGGATAAAAGAAGAAATAGTGATCAAAAAAAAAAGAAAAGAAAATATAAGGAGAGATAAAAATAAAAGGAATATAATGAAGGGTAATTTGATAGGAATGGGAAATATAATAAAGAAATTATATATAAAATTTTATTGGGAGGAGAGAATAGGGGAGAAGGAGGGGGAGGAAGAGAGAAGGGAGAGAGAAAGGGGGGGAGAGAGACGAGAGAGAGGAAGGAAGAGAGAAGAAGGAGGATAGTTTACAATTATTCACCACTCTAATCCACGTGTCACTCTGTTTGCCCGAAGAGAGGTTGTGATGTAAATAATTCGTCTGCGTCGAGCGAGATAATTGTGAAAAACGCAAACAATGAAGACTAACAAAGACATTATAAGAGAGAGAGAGAGAGAGAGAGAGAGAGAGAGAGAGAGAGAGAGAGAGAGAGAGAGAGGTAGGGGGCTAGCTGCTCCACACGGGTCACCACCTCTCTCCATTTCATCCAACAGCCTTAATGCGAAAACTTTACCAACGTGAATAATGTATCGAAACTCTTCATGCTTTTTTGGTGTGTATTTTTTAGAGAAGGAGGAGGAGGAGGAGGAGGAGGAGGAGGAGGAGGAGGAGTAGGGGAGGAGTAGGAGCAGGAGGAGGAGGAGGGGGGAGGAGTAGGAGCAGGAGGAGGAGGAGCGAGGAGGAGGGAGGAGGGGAGGAGGAGGAGGGGGAGGAGGGGGAGGAGGAGGAGGGTTGGAGGGAGGAGGGGGGAAAGGAGGGAGGAGGGAGGGAAAAAAAAAACAACAATAAGAAGATGATGACAAAGGAAAAAAATGAAGACAAAGAAATAAGAAACAACAACAAATAAACAACAAAAACAAAAACATTCCGAAAAAACAAGAAAAATATAAACAAGAAAAAAAGGAAGGAAGAGAAATGGAAGAACAGAAGAAAAAAACCCATTCGTGATAACTTCCCAACTTAAAAAAAAGTTAGATGAATGGAACAATAAACAAATCCACTCTCACTAAAAAACAACATTCACGATTATTTAGTGATATTTATAGTTTATTCGGAGATATTTTTAGACCAGCATTTCGTAAACTGAGATTAATCACTCGTTGTTTTCATCCTAATACAACGAACACGAGAGAGATGAGAGAGAAGGGAGAAAAGAGACGAGAAAGAGAGAGGAGAGAGGGGAGATGAGAGAGAGAGAGAGAGAGAGAGAGAGAGAGAGAGAGAAGACGAGAGAGTTTCCATATTCTCCCCATAGGTCCCTTCTCCCCTTCTCTCACTTTTGATGATAAAGTTGAGATGGGGAAGGAAAGGACTTGGTCAAAGGGTGAAGTGGTGAGGAGGAGGAGGAGGAGGAAGAGGAGAGGAAGAAAGGGGTAATGTAAGGGAGCAGCAAAGCTATTCTCTCCTCTCCTCTCCTCTCTCTCTCTCTCTCCTCTCTCTCTCCTCTTCTTCCTCTCTCTCTCTCCTCTTCTCTCTCGTACTCCTTACTTATCTTGTCTTTGTTGTAATAAACAAGATCTATACTGCATTTAAAATAACTTTGCTGTGTGGTTTAACACAAGATTTTCTCTTCTCCTCTCCTCTCTCTCCTCTCTCTCCTCTCTCTCTCTCTCTCTCTCTCTCTCTCTCTCTCTTCTCTCTCTCTCTCTCTCTCTCTCTCTCTTCTCTCTCTCCTCTCTCTCCTCTCCTCTCTACTCTCTCTCTCCTCTCTTTCTCTCTCTCTCATCTCTCTACATCTCCTCTCTTTCTCCTCTTCTCCCCTCTACATAACACTCTCTCTTAGGTATCGTGGTAGAGATGGGGAGGAGGAATTGGTGCATTACTTTCCAATTTTCACTTCAAGCTCTCTCTCTCTCTCTCTCTCTCTTTCTCTCTCTCGCTTATCGGCACCTTTCTTCTTCTCCTCTTCTCCTCCCCAGAACCTGGGGAGCTCAAAGCACACACAACTCTCTCTAAGGTATGAGACAGATAGAGTAGAGAGGAGAGAGAAAGGGATTAGAAGAGAAAGAGAGGAGGATTGAAATTTTTAGGGAGAAGAAGAGAGAGAGAGAGAAATGAAGAAAGGCCGAAAAGATTAGAGAGAGAAGGAGAGAGACGAGGAAGAGAGAGAGAGAGAGAGAGAGACAGACAGACAGACAGACAGGACAGACAGACAGACAGACAGACAGACAGACAGAGAATATACGTGCGTAATCGTTTATATTTTCATTCTGATATATAGATTTATTTACACACAAAAAAGTTAAAACACACATACACACACACACACACACACACCATAAAAAATCGGTTATACCAACTCAAATTTTCACTCCCTGAATATTAATTTATTTAGGTCATTTTATACCTGTCTGAAAATCTTATCTTGCATTGTGGTGGGAGGCCTGTGTGTGTGTGTGACAGGCGGTAGAGAGAGAGAGAGAGAGAGAGAGAGAGAGAGAGAGATTGAGTAAGCCTGGTTCTCTCTCTACACATCCTCCTATTATCTTCTTTTTTTAACGAGGCAAAAATTCCATTCTATCTTAAGGTGTAATGCTTATATTTATGCCTATGCTTACCTGATAATATGGCTAACTATGGTGAAGTGCAGCTGAAATTTAGAAGAAGCGTAGTATTCCCTTCTTCTGGCATCAAATATCATTCAGTAAGCAGCAAGGGGTCAGGATTTTTCACCTCGTTAAAAAAATAGACCATAGCTATCACCACCACTCACCATCACCACTATTTCTATCTTCATCACAACATTACATCACTACCACAAATCCCATATTTATTCACTTCAATTTCTTCACAATCATCACACTTTCAATTCTTTTACACACTTTACACTTCAGTCATCACACTTTCAATTCTTTTACACACTTTACACTTCAGTCATCACACTTTCAATTCTGTTTTCAATTCACTTCAATTTCTCATCCACTTTCAATCCTCTTTCACACTCATCACTTTCT
>JACEEZ010018080.1:272500-282500 GCA_016584305.1 Chionoecetes opilio
AAGACAGGGGAGAGGAGGGGGGAAGGGTGAGGGGAAGAAGAAGGACTGGGGCAGGTGGGGGAGGGTGGGGGAAGGAAGGGACGAGCAGGGGGAAGGGTGAGGGGGTGAAGAAGGACTGGGGTAGGTGGGGGAGGGTGAGGGGAGGCAGGGGGGAGCAGGGGGTGGGGGGAAGGCAATGATAGTCACAGTGTTGCGTTGTTCCAGTTGAGTTACTTTTACAAGCCAGCCACAACGTTGTCCAGGAATACCCGCGGTGGTAATTGTCTTGAGTTGCATTAGTGTTGCGGGATAAAATGTTCTTGTCATTCTTTGCCCGACTTTTTTTTCACATTCCAATTTTTTTTTTTTACGATAATTTTTTTTTTTTATATTATTTTTTTTACATTTTTCATACTTTTGTGAGTCCCAGAAGTTGTCTTTTTGTTGTTGTTTGTATTGTTGTCATTGTTGTCATTGTTGCCATTGTTGCCTGTCATTCGTTTTATCATTACAGTATTATCATTTTTTTGTCCTTCATTTTTTTCCACATTTTTGTTTTGTTTTGTTTTACATGTTTCATACTTTTTTGCGTCCCAGAAGTTGTCTTTTTGTTGTTTGTATTGTTGTCATTGTTGTCATTGTTGCCACTTCATTATTTTTCTATTATTCATATACCTATCATTTTTAAGTTACTAAGGTGAACATATTTAGTTTTTATTCACAACCTGACTCAAAAACAAGAACATGAACTCGAAAAAAATATAATATGCCTGATGCTTCCCAGAAAAAAGAAAAAAATTATAAAACCTTAATATGCAGGTGAGAAAAAATATAACCTCCTGTGGCTTCCATAATTACTCCGGTGCGCGTGTAGTAAGAATCACACCTGCACGACTTACCACACGGTAATTCCAATGATCTGAAACTCTAGAAATGCCAGTGGTCGCTGGCAGTTTTAACTCAAAGGTTGGTCTACTGTGTTTTGGCTCCGCGACTAATATTTTCATAAATCAATTTCACGATAAATATTGATGCACCGCATCTGAATACCAAAAAATATAGTTCTTCTGTTCTACTAATTATATGGTTGACATGCATTACGATGGAACGTTCTATAATAGCAATTTAATGCAAATTACTCGCCTCAAGTAGCAAAGGTTAATATATTTTTTACATGTATTTTGTGGCATGTTAAATTTGAGCGATGTTCACACTGTTTTCTAAGACAGTACTGCTGCGTCTGGCAAACGCTTGTCAAAATATAATAAGTAATGCTTTGGAAAAACGAAGAATAAAGAATGCCGAAATCGGCCTGTTGCCGCGACAATGTAGGTTATAATTGTGGAGGCGACACGCCGCGGCGGGGAGTGGTGGGCGGGGAGATTGTGGCGGGGAGATTGAATCAAAACATTGCTACTTCACGCGTCGACTCATTGCACTTCCTTCCAGGCTTTCTATCTGATTGATACACAATAATAACAGGAAAATATGACTGCCTAGGTATAGATAACTTCTAAACATACGTTATTGACTATATAATATTATAGAGTAACATTTACCTCGCCTCCTCAACTATAACCTACTTGGTTATTTGGTTAAATACATGTTTTACAGAATCAGGCTTCTATACAATATACATATAGAAGAAAATCGTTCTTAATATTATACTTTTGTGTTTTAAGTGCAGTGGAATAAGCCCATATTTTGTTTTCCAGTAGACCAACTTATTATAAAAAAAAGTGAGTTAAAACTGCCAGCGACCCCTGGCATTTCGAGTTTCCGATCTCTCTAATTAGCAAGGTGAGAAACATGCGACACCAGGGTTAGAAAGAAACTCTTGACATGTAGCACAAACCTTTCAACTTAACATTTTTTTTCTCTTTGTTTCTCCTTGTCTCCTTATCCAGCCATTTCCATTTTTATATTTCTCTTCTATTCCCTTAAAGAGAGAGAGAGAGAGAGAGAGAGAGAGAGAGAGAGAGAGAGAGAGAGAGAGAGAGAGAGTTAATCTAACTTTTCTCCCCTAATCCTCCGTCCCTTATATTTTCTCTTCGCCACTTCCCTTCTCCCCTCATTCTTTTCACCTCTCATACTCTTTGTCCACTTTATCCCTCTGCCTATTTCCCCTCTTTATCTTCCATTTTCCCTCTTTATCTTCCCCTTTCCCCTCATTCCTCCCCTTTCCCCTCATTCCTCCCCTTTCCCCTCATTCTTCCCCTTTCCCCTCATTCCTCCCCTTTCCCCTCATTCTTCCCCTTTCCCCTCATTCCTCCCCTTTCCCCTCATTCTTCCCCTTTCCCCTCATTCCTCCCCTTTCCCCTCATTCTTCCCCTTTCCCCTCATTCCTCCCCTCTCCCCTCATTTTCTCCCCTCAGTACTGCGTGGTAAGAGTGACCCGCAATGCCATAAAGAAAAAAGAACAAGAAAAAGGTCTTATCGGAATGAATTAATAATCGCACTGCGCTTTGCTACGTGTGTGTGTGTGTGTGTGTGTGTGTGTGTGTGTGTGTGTGTGTGTGTGTGTGTGTGTGTGTGTGTGTGTGTGTGTGTGTGTGTGTGTGTGTGTGTGTGTGTGTGTTACTGTGAGATACATAATAGATGATCTGGTCTATTTTGGACGCACATGCTTTCTCTCTCTCTCTCTCTCTCTCTCCTCTCTCTCTCTCTCTCTCTCTCTCTCTCTCTCTCTCTCTCTCTCTCTCTCTCTCAAGTGTACACAAGGGTGCGTGTCCTGAATGAATCCTGTTAAGTGCAAGACCTCACTTCTTCCTCCCTTCCCTTTCCCTTACTCCCTACCCCTTCCCCTTCCCCTTCCCCTTCCCCTCACCCTTCCCCTTCCTCCCCTTCCTCCCCTTCCCCTTCCCCTCGCCCTTCCCCCACTCCCTTCCCCCCACATGTGTTTGCAGGCACGGGTGGGGGCGGGAGGGAAGGGGAGTGGGAGGGAAGGATGGGTAGAATGGGAGAGGGAAGGGAGAGGGGAGGGAGAGGGGAGGTAAGGGAACGTTCTATTTTTCTCTCTCTAAAAAAAAAGCATGTCGCAATAACTCTCTCTCTCTCTCTCTCTCTCTCTCTCTCTCTCTCTCTCTCTCTCTCTCTCTCTCTCTCTCTGAATACCCATGTTCAATAATCTACTAAGGACATCTCTTTAGCCTATTTGAAATTTTGTGAAAAGTAAAAAGAAATGGATAGCAGTGGCGAAAAAATAACTTAACATATACGTGAATAGTCATAAACATAACACATAACGCTGCATTGTACCATAAATACATGCATACCTATGACATAGTATGAATAGAGAATGCGTGTATACATACCACAAGTCCCTATATCATTCAATCACCTATATACATACATACATTATAACCTCACTAACTCCTACGTATCCTCGTAAGATATTCATACGTAGAGGCGTATAAAGATGATACACATATACAATAAATACATAGGATTACCACGATAAAACAATATATAATAGTACTGCATTAACCCCTTGAGGCCCAGAACATAATATTCATTGCAATATAACCACCATTCGACGATTTTAATGAACATAAGCAATATTTTATAGATATGACCTGTTTAGTATCCTTGACCACTAACTAATTTGGTATATTAAGTTAGTTTTTTGTTATTATATGGCTAACAACAGACGATTTCATATAGCAAAGGAAAGATCTGGGCGTGGAAGGGTTAACACCTATGTATCCTCGAAAGATATTCATACGTACAGGCGTAAAGATGATACACATATACATAAGATACATAGGAATACCACGCTAAGGAAAACATAATAGCAGTACATTAAGGCAGTCAGGACGAGCACGTGTTATGCAGGAGTTACGAGACAAAGAAAACGCGATGCAGGTAAAGGTGCTTGTGTGTTACCTGTGTGGCCAGAGGGAGAGAGGGAGGGAAGAGAGGGGAGGGAGAGAGGGAAGTGAGGGATAGGAGGGAAGGGAAGGACAGGAGGGGAAAAGAAGGGGGGTAACTATTCCCTCTTCCTCCCCCTAACAGGTTATGAAATAATGACAGTTTTGTGAGTGAAAGACTTTATCGTGCATACTATTCCCCTCCTCCTCCTCCTCCTCCTCCTCCTCCTCCTCCTCCTCTTCTCTTCCTCTTCCTCTTCCTCTTCCTCCTCCTCCTCCTCCTCCTCCTCCTCCTCCTCCTCCTCCTCCTCCTCCTCCCGGCCATTAGTCATGCAATCGGGCGCCGTAATGATAAGGAGGTGTTGCAGGGGAGCCGCGAATGCAGGGGTGCGTGTTATCCTCGGCAGGGGAAGTGTGTGTGTGTGTGTGTGTGTGTGTGTGTGTGTGTGTGTGTGTGTGTGTGTGTGTGTGTGTGTGTGTGTGTGTGTGTGTGTGTGTGTGTGTGTATGCAGGGGAATGTACACGTGTATACTATTTGAGGTCACGCACACAAAGCAAAGATCGACACAGGCACGGGGCAACATTTCCCTGCGTGCGTGCGTGCGTGCAAACAGGCGGAAGGCAGGTCACTATTGACTGCACACACACCACGCCTCCAGGGTAAATAACAGGCTGTCTATGTCAATTCCCCACGTAAGACAAAACAAAATATATATGATCATAGAAAAATAAATGTCCCGCCGTTGACCAGTTCGACTTTCGGCTTTCCAAACAAACAGTGTCGTGGTGCCGCCTTGTGTCCACGTGGGGAAGGGAGGTGTGTGTGGAGCGGCCTTATTACAGGACTGTTTGGTGCCTTACTGTGTGTGTGAATAGAATAGAATATAATATAATTTATTATTGCTCAGACTTTATAAATAAAGTATATAGCACAGCTCCTATAAGATACAATACATTTGGCAGGACATTTTAAACGATACCAATAAGATAAGTGTGCATGCATGTACATACAGATAAGTACTACGTAAACTGAAAGTTACGAGAAATCCAATTGTCAATTTCCAAAACTAAGTGACACATAGAAAAATATAAGTAAAGATAACTAATAATCAGATATACTTGTTAGCTTATCTAAACATGCTCAAAATTGATCTGATGAATAATGACAAGTTCTTCTAAACATTCACACTGCTACTTTGCATTAACGCAACATACTTAAAATGCGTTGGCCTAATTGTGTAGTATTTCTGGATATACATATCCCGCAGCCTTACAATTTCTTCGTTAGTACATTCGAAAAGGACATGAAATTCATCTCCTACAATACACTTGCTACAAAGACGATCTTCTCTGTTTACACCTGTGTATCTACCAACATTTATTGGTAGTCTATTGTTGCTTGTTCTGAATCTAGTTACCTGGATGCGAATACTTTTCGGTAGTTTGACGAGGTACACCTCCATACCATAAATCTGCTTAAATATATTGTAGTTACTGTGTGAGTGTGTGTGTGTGTGTGTGTTGCCACTCTAACCTGTTGTTGTGTTTCAGGGGGCGGTAGTAGCAGTGTGGGCGGGGTGAGAGCGTCCAGCCGGTGACGCCCGCACCCGCCGCGCCCCCCCAGCCATGCCGGGGGGCAGGAGGGGGCTGGTTGCCCCCCAAAACACCTTCCTGGAGAACATCATCCGCAGGTCCTCATCACAACGTAAGTACTACCTCATGTTTGGTTGTTTGTTTGTTTTGTCGAGCTGAAGGTAGGAAGGAGAGGGGGATGTCGGGGATAAAGTACCCTTTAGTACACTAAAGTACCACATATTCTTGACATTGTGCTGCAAGGCGGGGGGGGAGTACCCGGAGTGGACTGAACAATACGTGTTGGGGGGCGAGGGGGAGGGGAGGGTACAGGGACAGGGCGGGGGGGCAGCAGGCACAAAGGCAAGTCCCTGACGGAGGCAGCAGACTCCCGCGCTCTTAACGACGGAGTAACACAACTGCAGGTCAGCTTTATCGGAACAGCGACACCGGCACCAGCAGGTCAGCGGCACCACGCGGACCGGGGCGTCACAGTGGCCTGGCAGAGGTGGAGGGGCGGGGAGGGTCAGGGGGGTAACCACGCCCTGGACTGGCACCTGGAGGGCATTGAGGGTCTTGAAGGAGGTGGAGGACCTTCCTGAGGGGCGGCAAGTGGCGGCGGCTCAATAAGTTTCATCACCACAACGGCCCTCACCGCCTCTCATCCCCGGCGTGTTATTGATGACACGCCGCCAGGAGGGGAAGGTCCTGGCTGCCCTGGACGCGGCGTGGCAGGGCAGCAGGGACAGGGTGGCAGGGACAGGGCATGGTGGCAGGGGATGAAGCAAGGGGGTGGCAGGGGATGAAGCAAGGGGGTGGCAGGGGCATGGCAGGGTGGCAGGGGATAAAGCAAAGGGCTGACAGGGAGTAAATAGCCGGGGAATGCAAGAGAGTGAGAGCAATGATGAGCTGAAATACCGCTGATAATGTGAGAGTGATGAATGAGATGATTGTGGTGGAGGGTGAGAGAGTGAGAGGGAGAAGAGGGAGAGGAGAGGGAGAGGGAGAGGGAGAGGGAGAGGGAGAGGGAGAAGAGGGGGGAGTACAGCATGAAGACAGAATATCAACAATGAGTGAGAGGAAAGAGAAGGACAGATTAGAGAAGGGAAAGTGGAAAAAGGAAGAGTGCAATGAGTCGGCAGAGTGTGAAGTGAAAGTATTATTTACAGTATTGCGTCTCCCCACCCCTCCCCAACACTCCCTCCCTCCCCCAACACCTCTTAACACTAATACCCACATTCCCTTTACTATATCCCCCCTCCCCCTTTCCTTTTCCCCCCTTCCTCCCTGTATCATCCCCTCCCTCCCCACATTCCCTTTTCCCTTTACTATATCCCCCCTTCCCCTCCCTCCCCCCCTCCCCCCTCCCCTTTCGACCACTCCACATCAACCTGACATGGATTTCTTTAAACAAACTAACCTTGATCATTCTCTATACCTTTCCCCGGGGGTTGGACAGCAGGCAGCCCCCGAGGACACGTGTAGGTCTCGAGGACAGGACACAGCAATAACAGCGCCCCAACACACACACACACACACACACACACACACACACACACACATATACGTAAGCACACACACAAAAAATGACACAAAAAAAAATAAAAAACACCCACACAAAAGCAATTAAGCATGACCGACAAAAAAACATGCATAGAATAATCACCCCGCCCCCTCTAAAAAAAATCACCGAGTCACCAAAAAATCACAAAAGACACCAAAAAATCAGTCACCAACAAATTACATAAGGCACCAAAAAATCACCAAGTCACCAAAAAATCACCGAGTCACCAAAAAATCACAATAGTCACCAAAAAATCACCAAGTCACCAAAAAATCACCAAGTCACCAAAAAATCACCAAGGCACCAAAAAATCACCAAGTCACCAAAAAATCACCAAGGCACCAAAAAATCACAAAAGGCACCAAAAAATCACAATAGGCACCAAAAAATCACCAAGTCACCAAAAAATCACCAAGGCACCAAAAAATCACCAAGTCACCAAAAATCACCAAGTCACCAAAAAATCACCAAGTCACCAAAAAATCACAAAAGGCACCAAAAAATCACCAAGTCACCAAAAAATTACAAGTCACCAAAACAGCAGAACACAATCAAACCCAATTGTAGGTGACCGTCCCTGCAGCAAGATGGCCGCCTGGTGATGGCTCCCAGGCAATAAACTAGACCAACTCGGTGGAGGAAGAGTTTCTTTTATGATCTGTACGCTTGGCCTCGCTGTCCTCGCAACACGTGAGCCTTTTAGTGGCTTTTCATGTCTCGTAAGTCACCCAAAGAAAAGGAGGACGAGAAGGACAAAGAGGAGAAGGAGGAAGACAAAGAGGAGGAGGAAGAGGAAGAGGAGGAGGACAAAGAAGAGGAAGAGGAGACTTATTTCGTTAATCACTAAAGTTTTCGCCTCTACTTTGTGTTATATTATGCCGCCGAGCGCTGCCATCTTGCAAGCCACATGTTGCCACAGTCTTGGGAGAGTTAAGAGCCACCTTCACCTACCACCACCACCTCCACCACCTCCACCACCACCACTACCACCACCACCTTCACCACCTCCACCACCACCGCCGCCCACACCCACCACCACCACACCCACCACCACCACCACCACCACCACCACCACCACTACCACCACCACCTTCACCACCTCCACCACCACCGCCGCCCACCTCCACCACCACCACACCCACCACCACCACCACCACCTACCACCACCACCACCACCACCACCACAACACCCACCACCACCTCCACCACCACCACCACCACCCCCACCACACACCCACCACCACCACCACACCCCCACCCACCACACCACCACCACCACCACCACCACCACCACACAACACCCACCACCACCTCCACCACCACCACCACCACCACCATCACCACCACCACCGCCGCCGCCCACCCTGTATTCAACGTCGAGTTAGCTTTAGTAATGAAACATTGTCTTTACGACCTTTTTATGCCTCGAATTTCCTCCTTCTGCCTTTACTCTCTCTCTCCATCCCTCTTTCCATCAGCATATCCCCCCTCTCCTCTCCTATCTACATTGCTAATCTCCGTCCCAGTCCTTCTTCCTTTGCCATTCCAACACCAACAAAAGGAAAAGGAGGAAGAGGAGCAGGTGTAAGAAGCAGAGACAAAGACGATGACAACAATAGCGACAACAATGACGAAGTGACGAACACAGAAAAACAAACACAAAAATGAAGACGAGCAGGAGGAGAAGAGGAGGAGGAGGAGGAGGAGGAGGAGGAGGAGGAGGAGGAGGAGGAGGAGGAGGAGGAGGAGGAGGAGGAGGAGGAGGAGGAGGAGGAGGAGGAGGAGGAGGAGGAGGGAGGAGGAGGAGGAGGAGAAGGAGGAGGAGGAGGAGGAGGAGGAGAGGAAGAGGAAGAGGTAGAGGAGGAGGAGGAGGAGGAGGAGGAGGAGGAGGAGGAGAGCGTTGCGTGCCTAAGACTTTCTGCAACTCCCTAATATAATAACCTGTGTGAACTTGTGGACCAAACTCTGGGCCGTGAGCAGACTGGGACCTTCCTGGCTACCTAGGGAGGAGGAGGAGGAGGAGGATTACATAGGATTACATAGGAATAACAGACACCAGGAGACCTATTGGTCCATGACGAGGGTATCTGCTGAAACTACATACTACTAACTATCAACTACTTGTAAGAAAACAGTTGGAAAATTATACCATGTCCCTAAAAGAAGATAGGAACATGGAAGTTTCGTAGTGCAGAAAGATAGGGTATGAAATATACTAACTACAACTACCACTACCACTACAACTAATCGATCCGGGGGACTAAATATGAATTCGCAGGGCACTATCAATACCCATTTACTTTACAGTGCGCGTCAAGCTTGTTTTTAAATGTAGTTATTGTGCTGGCTTCGACAACATTTGCTGGTAACTTGTTCCATCGATCAACGACTCTCACATTGAAATAATTTTTACGGAGATCAGTGATGCAACGTTGACCGTTTAGTTTTAAACCATTATTTCTTGTTGCCACTTGAGTTGAAAGCTCGAATAGGTTCTCTTGATTAATGAAATCAAATCCTTATAGGATCTTAAAGGTTTCTATCAGGTCCCCACGGATTCTACGATCCTTTAAGGAAAACATATTAAGTTTCCGCAGTCTCTTCGTAAGATGAATTTCGCAGAGATGGAATTTGTTTGGTTGCTCTTCTTTGCACTGATTCCAATTTTGCTTGGTCTTTTACGAAACAGGGCGACCAGAATTGAACGGCATATTCCAAGTGCGGCCTAACCAAGGACGTGTATAATTGTGTCATTACTTTCGGAGTTTTATGTTCAAAGTTACGTTTAATAAAGCCCAACATCATATTTGCCTTTTTACTGGCAGCTAGGCAATGCGGACTGGTTTTAAGATCCTTACTGAAGATGACACCTAAATCCTTTTCCTGCTGTACTTCAGTTAACGATTTATTTTGCATTTGATAGTTATATTTGAGGTTATCGTTGCCTATATGCATTACTTTACATATATCGGAATAAAATTTTAATAGCCATTTATCGCTCCAATCCGATAGATTG
>JACEEZ010018080.1:287500-290000 GCA_016584305.1 Chionoecetes opilio
CTCCTCCTCCTTCTTTCCCTCTTCCCATTTCCATAATATAATTTCTCTCCTTCCTAAATCCCTCATTCCTTCCTCCATCCCCTCCTCCTCCCTTCTCCTTTCCCACCACATCTCTTCTCCCTTCGTACATCTCTCACTCCCCTCTTCACCTCCTCTTCCCTCCATCCCGCCTCGCGACGCCAAACATAAAAATGCCATCTAGTTCGGGGAGAGGCAATAGACAGACCGAGAGGCGCCGCGTGAAGCTGCCTCCCCAAGACAAACTGGATTTCTTAAAGCAGCTCTGACTCATTTTGAGAGAGAGAGAGACGAGAGAGAGAGAGAGAGAGAGAGAGAGAGAGAGAGAGAGAGAGATGAGAGGAGAGAGAGAGAGAGAGGAAGGAGAGAGAGAGAGAGGAGGAGAGAGAGAGAGAGAGAGAGAGAGAGAGAGAGAGAGAGAGAGAGAGTAGAGGGAAAGAGAGAGAGGAGAGAGAGAGAGAGAGAGAGAGAGAATTTAGCTTAAGCAATGAGAGGGTAAGAATTGAGCAAGTAGAAAAATAAGATTCGATGGAGAAGAAGCGAGAAGGCCGATGGTCAACACACACAAACACACACACAACAACACAAACACATAGTCATACACACACACGTCAACAAACACAAACGTCACAACCACAAACACACGTCCCCACACACACACAAAACACACACACACGCACACGCACATATGAGAAGGCTCAACACGTCAGAGAGACATTATGTGTGTGTGTGTGTGTGTGTGTGTGTGTGTGTGTGTGTGTGTGTGTGTGTGGTGTGTTGTGTGTGTGTGTGTGTGTGTGTGTGTGTGTGTGTGTGTGTGTGTGTGTGTGTGTGTGTGTGCGTGTGTGTGTGTGTGTGGTGTGTGACTGTGTGTGTGTGTGTGTGTGTGTGTGTGTGTGTGTGTGTGTGTGTGTGTGTGTGCGTGTGTGTGTGGTGTGTGTGCGTCGCGAAGGCTTTCCTCTGATTGCATCTCCTTTATAGCGCGAGGAGGAAACAGTTTCATGTGAGTTAGGTTTTTCTTACAGAAGATGAACATATGTAGATTGAACTGAGCGACACAGAAAACATGACTGTGCAAACAACTGTGTGTGTGTGTGTGTGTGTGTGTGTGTGTGTGTGTGTGTGTGTGTGTGTGTGTGTGGTGTGTGTGTGTGTGTGTGTGCGCGCGCAACTTTCTCCCGCAGCCAACACTCCGTCAACACACTTTTTCACGCCTGCTGACCACACACATACACACACACACACACACACACACCACACACACACACACACACTCACACACACACACACACACACGGGAAGCGCTGGAAGGCAGGTAGAAACGTGGATGGGAGTGAAGGGAAATTCAGGCTAGGTACGGAGAATTGAAGGGGGGAGATGAGGGAAAGGAGGGGGGAGGGGGAGAGTGGGGGAGGTGAGGAAAAAGGGGGGGTAGGTGGAGGTGAGGAAAAAGGGGGAGTAGGTGGAGGTGAGGAAAAAGGGGGAGTAGGTGGAGTGAGGAAAAAAGGGGGAGTAGGTGGAGGTGAGGAAAAAGGGGGGGGTAGGTGGAGGTGAGGAAAAAGGGGGGTAGGTGGAAGGGTGAGGAAAAAGGGGGAGTAGGTGGAGGTGAGGAAAAAGGGGGAGTAGGTGGAGGTGAGGAAAAAGGGGGAGTAGGTGGAGGTGAGGAAAAAGGGGGGTAGGTGGAGGAAGGTTAAAGAGCACAGCAGGATCCGAGGCCATATTGAAGAGGCTGTAGAGAGAGAGAGAGAGAGAGAGAGAGAGAGAGAGAGAGAGAGAGAGAGAGAGAGAGAGAGAGAGAGAGAGAGAGAGAGAAGGAGAGAGAGAGAGAGAGAGAGAGAGAGAGGAGAGAGAGAGAGAGAGAGAGAGATTGAGAGAGAGAGAGAGAGAGAGAGAGAGAAGAGAAAAGAGAAAGAGAGAGAATGAGAATAATATAACAAAAAAGACACTAATTTGGAAGAGAGGGGAAATGAGGAGTAAATTGACTTAAAGCGAAGGAATGATATAAAAAATTGAAATATATAAATACGAAGGAGAAGAAAGCGAACATTTAGAGAAGAATGGAGTCAAAGAAAAAGTGAAGAAGGCAGGATACTACATGTGATGAAAATAATGAAATGGAAAATTTTATAAGGGGGGGAAATTATAAAGGGGGAAAATTATAAGGGGGAAATTTAAATAAGGGAGAAATTTTTAAGGGGAAATTAAAGGGTAATTTTAAAGGGTTTAATAATAAAGGGGAAATTATAAGGGGGAAATTATAAGGTGAAAATTATATGGGGAAAATCATATGGGGGAAATTATAAGGGGAAAATTATAAGGGGGAAATTATAAGGGGGAAATTATGAGGGGAAAATTATAAGGGGGAAATTATAATGGGGAAAATTATAATGGGAAACTTATAAGGGGGTAATAATAATGGGAAAATATAAGGGGAAAATGATAAGGGGAAAATTATAAGGGGAAAATTATAAGGGGAAAATTA
>JACEEZ010018081.1:0-11656 GCA_016584305.1 Chionoecetes opilio
GAGGGGGGAAAAAACAAAACCCGCTTTAAGTGGGTTTTAACTCTGAAAGTCGGAAAATTTTCCCGGAATTCAAGCTAAAACTAATCATAAAATTTTTCAGGAATTCTCCCCAATAGGGGGGGCCCGCACTTTCGTAAAGCGCCGAAATACCACTTTCCCGGCACAGGAGATGTAACCCCCCGCAAACTTAGGGGTAATTTTACAATCCACCTGGTTTGGGATTCCCCCCCGTTTGGGGTGAATCCCCCTCCCCCTCCATGCCGATTAAACTCTGCAAAATCAAAGTTTTTTTACAGATCAAAAAAACACCCGGGGGCAACAGATCCCCTTTAAACCCCTTTTTTCCCCAACAAGTGGGTCACTCCCGTTTCCGAAATCAAATCAAAAGTAATTAACCCAAAGGCCTGTAACAGTGGCCCTAGCACCCCCGTAATACCAAAAATTCCCAAAAATTTTAAAGGAACTTAAATTTTTAAAGAAATCCAAAAAATTTTTTAAAAAGGTAAGTTATTAGCAAGGGTTTTTCCCCCCAAACCCAGTATGTTAGATCCGGATTGGAAAAAAAGAAAAATTTTTAAGCTAAATGGGCCTTCCAGGCTAAAACATTTAATTTTAGAAAAAGCTAGGTTTTTTTTTTAAAGAAAATTTTCAAGAAGAAATGAAAAGTAAGCAAAATTTTAGAAGTCTACCCCAAGTTAAGTAACTAATGTAGTATTGGGGAAAAACGGTTTCCCAAAAATTAAGGGAATAATTTGCCCGAATGAAAAAATAGTTTGAAAAATAAAACTACTTTTTGGGGGAGATTTTAAAATCCCTGTTTAAACTGGAAAAATAATTTGGAAATTTAGGTCACTTACATTGCTTTCCATTTAGGTAAAGGAAAATTTTGAGGGTTTACAAAGCAGTCCCCCTGAATGTGTTTTGGGTCCTCTGGGTAATTTTTGGAAATTTTCAATTTTGGGGATTTAATAAAATTTGGGAAAAAATTGAAATGAAAAACTGTGAGATTTTGGGAAAAATTGAAATTATTAAATATAAAATTTATTATACTCTTTTTGATCTTTCGCATTATGAAAAATTAATAAAATTAATAAGTGGAAAAAAATGGAAAAAAATTAAAGGGGTAATTTTTAATTTAAATAAAAATTTCTAAATTTTTTTTTATTTTTATAAATATTATTAATAAAAAGGGGAAATTTTTTGATGTTTAGGGTCGTATTTTATAACAAAAATTAAATTTTGAAAAAAAAAATGTAAAATTCATTTATAATTTTAAAAAATTACTAAAAAAAATAAAATAAATTATTTATTATAGAATTTTTTATTGAAAAAATTTGTATTTGGGGTTTGAAAAGGAGATTTTTATAAAAGGGGGATTTTTATCTAAGTCTTCGAAAAATTTAAAATTTAGAAATTTGGTTAAAAATTATTTAAAATACCCCCAAACAAATAATAGGAGATAAAAACAGGACCTTCCACCGCCCAGATTAAGGGTGAGAAAATGTTTTTTTTTTCTTTTTTTAAAAAATTTACATAAAAATATGCTTTTTAGGTTATATTCAGGATAACGCAAAGTTGGATTAAATTTTATAAAACTTAAATATATAACTTTTAATGGGGGAAAAATGAAATTTGGGGTTTGGGCCCGGGGGTTTTAAAATAAATTTGAATATTTAAATTTTGAATTTCGAAAATATTTATTTGTATAATTTTTTATGTAAAATTTAAATTATTCCCTTTAGTTTTATTAATGATAAATAATAAAAGTTTTATTCTTATTTGGGGTAAAACCCCCCCTATGGGCCCACCCTTATTAAAATTTTTTTTTATAAAGAAGAAGTTATGGAAGATAGTAATGAAATATTAGGGGTAAATAAAATTTAGTTAAAAAATATTTCCCTGATGAGTCCTGGTGGAGTATTAATAAATCTAATTATTTAAAATTTCCCCAATTATAAAAAGAGAAAAATTTATAATTTTAAGAGGTTACAAAAAAATTTTGATAAAAATAAAATAAAGGAAGGGTTTGGGTAGGGGATAAAGAAATTTAAGGGTTGGGGGGATTAAAAAAAAACCCCCCAAAATTTATTTTAAAAAAAAATAAAAAATTTAAATAATTAATTTAATCCTAAAAATGAAAAAATTTTCTAAAAACCCCTAAAAACCAAATAAATTCAAAAATAATTTTTAAAATTTTTTGTAAATTTTGGACTTGTGGTCTGGAAAAACAATAACAAAACCTGACTTAAATCTATACAAACATTATAAAAAAGGGGAAAAAGTTAACCCGAAGATTGGGGGAGGGGGATATAAAAAAAAATGTTAAATTTAGGTTTTGGGTTATTTATATTTTTTTTTTTAATAATTTTTCATTTATTCTCCCCATTATAAAAGGAAAAAGATAAATTAAGATAATATTGATTTTTTTCAATTTAATTATAAATAAATTTTTTTGTTTTTTTTATTAAATAAAGATTTTGTTTTTTAAATTTTTGTTTGGATTAATATGGGTATTCCCCGGGGAAAAAAGGTTTTTTTATAAAATATTTTACTTACCCTAAATTTTTTAGTTAAATATGTTTAAATAATTTCCATTACAAATTTTTAATTAAATTTTAAGAAAATTTTTTATTTTATTTTTTTAAACTAATTAAAATTATTTTTAAAATTATTAAAATCATTTTAAGGGGAAAATATTTTTTAAAAATTTTTTAAAATTTTTTTTCCAAATTATTCTAATTTATTATAGTTTAAAATTTTAAAAAGATAAAAAGGATATAATAAATTTTTTATATCTAAATAATTAATTTTAAAAATTTAATTTTTAATTTAATTTTAATTATTTTATTGAAATTTAAATTAAATTCGCAAAATTAGCTAACGGTAAACAGTTTTGGGGATTACCCCCAAAAAATTTTGGGATAAGCCCTCAAAAAATACTTCCCTTACCTATTTGGGAAAAGTTTTTTCCCCCTAATGACCCGAATAAGGGGGGTATGCAATTGTTTGATATGGTAAACTAAATATTTTTAAAAATCAGGGGGTCCGTGAGCCTAAAAGGGATAATTTTCCTATATTTATTTTCACACCGACTTTGATCTGATTGATTACTGCGAAAGGGTGAACATTTGGCAAACAGGATCACGGTTAATCAGTGCGGCATAAATTGCAATGTAGAATACAGAAATGGGTTATTAGTTCCCAATTATAAAAAAGCAAATTTCACGAAGTTCAGAGGGTACAAAGCGAAGTTGATTGGATTGCCCTATAAACGGAATACGCCGAAAACATGTGAAAATGTTTCTAAAAATAACCCCAACGGGGGTGGAAAACTTTTCCCCATGGTAGAAAACTTTGAATAACATAAACAGACCCGTTGAGGGGACTAATAATCCAAAAAATCTTTGGCAGAAAGCGCGAGCGTACAAAGTTTATAGCGATAAAAGCGGACGCGATCTAATAAACAATGACGTAAAAGTCGTTGCAAAGGATAATAAGTCTAAAAAGCGGAGATGAAAAAAAAAATTGCAAAGGAATCCAAATCCCCCCCAAAAGGTTCTTCAATACGTTCGAAGTAAAAAAAACGTAAAAAACAAGTATGGGCCACTGAAAGATGAATAACATTTTGGTAAAGAAAATAAGAGTATGGCGTTCGCACTCAATGATTCTTCAATGCGGAATTATTAAAAAGAAAAAGCCCCCTTCCAGAACCAGTAAACATGTTGCGGGATCGATATGATGATTGGTAATAGGACAGATAACAGTAACGAAATATCAAAGTATTTGCAAAACTTAAAACAGCAAAACCCGGGGGGTGGACAAAAATCTCGCTGCGTACTTCACGAAGTCATAGTCAACTTTGCCCCTTTAAATTTTATTCTCAAAATCGCTAATAGACAAAAATGTTCCTAGTATGAAATTAGCTAATGTTAAAACGATATTCAAGAAAGGAGTAAGACCCTCGCAATAATTTCCCCCAATTAGTTAAAAGTCTGTGATTGAAAAACTTTTTCGAAAATATTGCGGGATAAAATCTCTCTTTTTTCAAAAAAATAATCAATACTAAACCCCATCATGGTTTTTCGAAATAAGAGATCCTGCTTAAAAAACCCTATTCGTTTTTTTTAATGTCTTTATTCAAACTGGGACGAAAAAATTCCCTGGGATGTAATAACCTTGTTTTCAAAAACCCTTCGATACGTTCCCAATAAGCGATTTTTTGACCAAGCTAAGGGCAAAGGTTTGGGAGAGCAATTTTCATGGAGGGGCGACGGCTTTCAAATGTAAAAAAAGGGTAGAAAAAAGGCGAGGCATCTTTTTGGTTTTAGATTCACTAGGGGGGTGCCTCGGGTCGGTCAGGGGTCCTACCTTTTTTGTATATATCAAATTGGACTCGGACTTGATCAAAAATATCAAAATTTGCAGACGAAAAAATTAGGGGGTAAAGCATATACTAGAAAAAACTGCAAAACTCATACAACGTGATCTCGAAAAAACTATCAGTTGGGGGATACTGCTTTTAAAAAATTCAATTCCGTATATGAAAGAAATGAAAATAGGCAACGATAACCTCAAATATAACTATCAAACAAAATAAACGCTAACTAAAGTACAGCGGGGAAAAGTTTAGGGTCATCATCAGTAACGTTTTTAAAACCAGCTGCAGCCTAGCGCCAGAAAAAAGGCGAATATGATGGGGTTTTTCTTTTTAAAACGCAACTTTGAACAAAAAAACCCCGAAAGTAAGACACAATTATACAGTCTTTGGTTAGCCGCACTTAGAATATCCCCGTTAAATTCTGGTCCCCCTGTTTCGTAAAAGATAAACCCAAATTGGAATCGGAAAAGAAGAGCAGCCAAAAAAAGTTCCATCATGCAAAATTATCTTATGAAGAGATACTGCGGAAAATTAAAATGTTTCTTTAAGATCGTAGAAACCTGGGGACTTATAGAAATTTTAAATCCTAAAAAATTGATGTCATTAAACAAAAGAACCTTTCGAGATTTTTCTCAAGGACAACAAAAATAATGGTTTAAACTAAAACGGTCAAACGTTTTCTCCCCGATTCCCTAAACATTATTTCAATGTTAGGTGTTTAACGATGGAACAAAATTACCAGCAAATGTTGTCGAAGCCAGCACTAACTTATTTAAAAACAGACTTGACGCGCACGTAAAAATAAAATGGGTATTTATAGTGCCTGTGAATTCATTTTTTGTCCCCCCGGGCATTAGTTGTAGTGGTAGTGGAGTTGGGAGCTAGGTATTTTTTATCTATCATTTTCATTTCAGTACAAAATTTCCCTGTTCCCATCTTCTTTAGGGACATGGGATCATTTTCCAAATGTTTTTTTTACAGTAGTTTATATCAGTAGTAGTTCAGCAGTACCCTCGTCATGGGCCAATAGGTCTCCTGGTGTCGTTTTCCTATGTAATCTTATGTAATTTTTCCTCCCCCTCCTCCTCCTCCTCCTCCTCCCCCTCCTCCCCCTTCCCCCCCTTTCCCCCTCCCCCCCCTTCCTCCCTCCCCTACTCCCCCTCCTAAAACAAGGATTCTCCAGCATATTAAAAGAAGCAAGAACGAAATAGTAAGCCCCTTTCCATCTTATTTAATAAGTCTTTATCCCGGGGAAGTACCGTGCGAAGAAAACTAGCAAAAGTCACACCCATATTTAAAAAAAAAAGCAAGTCACAGTCCCCAAACTATCGCCCAATCAGTTTAACATCGTTCTGGAAAAAAATGGAAACCATCATAAGAGACAAAATCGTAAAGTTCTTGGAAGAAAAGAAAAAATAAAAAAATTTTCAAAATGGATTTAGAAAAAAAAAGCCATACCTCTCAAACGTACTTGATTTTGCAATAGTTATTCAAAAATTTCGACAACAAGAGGGCAGTGACGAGTTTTCCCGATTTTTAAAAAAAACTTTGACAAAGTTTCCCCATAAGCGTCCATTGGCAAAGTAAAAACTCATGGTTTAAAAGGGCCCTCTCTCAAAATTTGGGTAGAAAACCTGTCAAAAGTAAACAAAAGGGGGGTAAAAAGGGGGAAAATTTTTCTGATGGACCATGTTAAAGTGGGTTCCCCGGACAGTCTCGACCTATCCTGCTCTTTAAAATATATAAATGACATTGACGAGGGAATCCTGCAGGATATGAATTTGCTGAGAAAAGAAAAACACAAGCATTGCCTCTACAGAAACTCAGCGCAACTCATACAAAAAGCTTAAACACGTAAAAAAATGGTCCCAAAAACTGGCAAAATTAGTTTCAACCTTGACAAATGTCATACGGGAATAACAACCCTTATAAAAGTTACGTGATGAAAGATTTCCAAATAACAAGTGTTTATAAAAAAAAAGATTTTGGCGTTATAATCTCGAAAAAATCCAAAACGAATAACCAAATTATAGAGGTAGTAAAAACTGCAAATAAATGGTTTGGCTTTTTTTGGACAATTCAGTTTCAAATTGAAAAATGATACGCACTCTTTTTTAAAACCCCTTTTCGCCCCCTCTAAATATGGGCGTTTTGGGCCCTTATTTAAAAAAGGACAGAAAAACTAGAAAAAAACGCGCAGAGTAATCAAAAATGATACCTGATTGCGTAATAATCGTTTTTCGAAAACGGCTCAAAAAACTTAATTTATTCCCATTTAAAAAAACGAAGGTAAGAGGTGACCCCTCGAAACTTTAAAAACTTCAAAAGGTTTAGGGAAAGTATCCCCGAAATTTTTTTTTACGCTAGACGGTCAAGCCAACTGAAAAAAACGGTTTAAAAAAAGCAGGAAAAAGGTTTTTTAACGAACGAGACAAAGTACTTTTCACAAACGTGTTGTAAACGTATGGAAGGGCTGCCCTCAGATTAAATAAAATCAAATACAAAAGAATCATTTAAAAACGCCCCGATAAATATTTTATATCAAATCCCGGTTTTCACTGTTTTTTCCGGGAAAAAAAAATTTTTCGCGGGCCTCTATGCTTACCTCATTGCGTGAAATGATTGCGATTGCGTTACACAACCCGTCCCCCACGTCTCAAACAGCCCCCAGTAAACGCTCACACTACAACTTTTGACCTTTTAGGGTTGTGGTTCAGTAAAGGGCCCCGCCAGTTAGGACCCCCATCATATTTATAACCAGGGTCACGCTGCAGGGGGGATTTAAGTTCACCCACGTCCGTGGTCAGTTTTACCTGACGTCTCCGTGGAGTGAGGTTTTTGGTTATCTAGGGTAAAAATGGCTACGTCTTGATGGGGGAGTGTTTTTTTGGGGGTGGAGAAGAAGGGTGTTGTGTGTTCACGGGGGTTGAGAGTGGTATGTGGTAGGGGTGAAGGGGGCTGAGGTGAGAAGGGTCGAGGGGAGTGTAGGAAGGGGTGGAGAAACGCTTAAGACTATTTTGGGGGGCACAAGACCCCGAAAATGAGCTTTTCAGGAAGTGAACGAATTGAAAAGGTTGTGATGAAGCAGGAAAAAGAGATACGTTCCGTAATGTGGAGGGGAAAGGCCAAATGGAGTGAGTGGAGGGGCCATGCGAGGATGTACCTGTAGGGGTACTAGAGCGAGATGTACCGAGAGACTACTAAGGGCACCAGTAAGCACCAGGGGTTTGGGTTTTGGGTTAGTTGATCGTAGCCCGCCCCGGAGGAGAAAAAGGGAAACGATGACCGTTGTGTGCACGAACCAATTTAGGTACTTCGGGGCTGCAAGGGGAGATACGGAGGGAAGAAGGTGGACGAACATTTACCGAAAAATAAAAAACTTGGTTGTGGAGACAGTCGGTTAGGGATCGGACAGCAGATCGTGAAGGGGAAGGGATGCGCATGAAGTCGGTGAGTATCCAGGGGAAGGGGGTAGGTTTGTTTGTCAAGATAGTGGTGCATGGGGACCCGGGAAAAAGCCCCTCGTCGCCCGAGCGCTAGGGGGAAAAGATGTTGAGGTGTAAAAGTGGGGAAATTGCTACGGCGGTTCAAAGGGCCGTAGATAAAGTTAGGGGCAGGGATGGGTTCCCTTGGTTGTGGGTCCCTTTCCCAAAACGCTTTGTTTTACGTTGTGGTTTTCCAGGGCTATTGCCTTGAATGGCGGGTGGGACTTCATTGCAAAGAAATGGTTGGGCCTTTTTAGCAACTGGGACCCCCTTTTTCGGGAAACCACCTTACCCAGGGTGGGGGGCACTTTTTCGAGGGAAAAGGGGTTGGTCTTTTTCTGAATCCCCCGAAAGGGGGGTAGGGGCACTGCAGGGTTTTTTTAAGATAGAAAACCCGGGGGGTAGACACGGGGTCGGGGGAAGGGAAACTTGCGATACTAGGAGGAGTTTCAGAAGGCAGGGAACTAAAGTGAAACGTAAGAAGAGAGAGAGGAGGGGTTTAGTTTAAAAAAAAAAGGAAAATTGACAAAAAAAAAAGGAGTTGCTTGAAGGTTTACTACACAAACTGTAGGGGTATTTTAAAAGATGATTTTTGAGGGAAATAGTGTAAAAGGGTTTTTAATAATGCATTAACAGAAACTGGTTGGAATTAGGGAAAAGGGATTCGATCCCGGAAGTCGAGATGTTGGGGATAAATTATTTTACAAGGCAGAGTAGGCAGCGAGGTGGAGGGGTTGCGCTTTATGCAAGAGATGCATTGCAGTGTTGTGTTAATAATGTTATAAAAAAGATGACGCATAGAGTCTATTGGGAGAGGTTACGGGGGAACTGAGAAAAGGTTTTTTGGGGTGGTATAGGGCCCCCAAACTTTTATAAAAAGGATTCACTCCTATATGGGAAGAAAAAAACAAGGCCGCAATATAATCGACTATGCGGGTGGGGATTTTAATCTAAAATATAACTGGGGTTTTTAAACTTGGTGACAGCGCGCAGATGAATTGTTAATAAATCCAGGATAACTTCCCAAAACAGCAACAAGGGCCTACTGAGGAAAAAAATATTTAGATCTATTCTGCAAATAGAGACATTTACTACAATGGGAGGGGGGTGGGAATTTTGTAAAGCGACCATTATGAGATAGATTTAGTTTTTAAAAAGGGAAATTGGAAAATTTAATGGGAATAAGCATCGAACCTATTTTAGAAAGGCCAATTTTGCGGATTAAGAAGACACCTGGAGGTTTTAAAAAAGGTGTGGGATGGGAGGAAAAAAAGTTCCCCGAAAATGCCGGGGGTTTTTTCTGGAAAGGCCAATTTTGAAAAATTAGAAAGGGGCACCTGGAATAATTGGCGAGGTTAGGGATGGTAGGAGGTCGAGGCTGAGGAGGTAATTAGAGCGGTTGACAGGGAAGTAGGTCAGGGTGAGGAGGTAATTAGAGAGATCAGAAATGGAAGTGAGGCGGGGCTGATGAGGATATACCCATTTTTAAGGAATATAATTGACGGACAGAAAAGGGAAAAATTCCCTTTTAAAGGGGAAAAAGATCCCGAAAAAGTGATCAAAAAGGATGATCACCAATTTAAAAACAACATTTGGGTAAAAAGAAAATGTACTTAAGGTTCAAGGGAGGATTGGAAACAAAGAACAGTAAAACGTGGGTGGGGAGGACGTGAAAAAATTAACTCAGTTGCTAAAACAATTAGAGATTAAGGTAGCAGAAAAGGCGAAAAGGGGGCCCAAAAGGGTTTTTATCAGGTATTAAAAAAAAACAAGGGGTTGTTGGGCCTTAAGGCAGGACAGGGTGAGGTCTTTAAAAACGGATGAGGGTATGTGAAAAGTCTAAATGATTATTTTTTGGTTTTTACGGGGGGAGGATACACAGACGATACCCGATAAAATGAACAGTGTTTTAAAGGAGCGAGAGGCGAACTCAAAAAAATTGTGATAATAGGGAAATTGGGGGAAAAGGGTATAGATAAAATGAAAATTTTTAAATCGCCAGGGGCCAGATGAAGTGTATCCCAGGGTATTAAAGGGAAAGCAAAGGGGGTTGTTAATGATCGTTAGTGACATTTTTAGGAAATCGGTTGAGATGGCGATGTGCCATTATTGTGGATAAAGGGGAAAGTTGTACCCATATTTAAAAGGGAACAGAGGACTAAATCAAATAAACGACCCGTAATTCTAACTCAGTGGTGGGTAAAATATTGGGAAATTTTTATTGCAAAAAATTGAGAGCCTTTTTTATAAATAGTTTGATCAATGATTCCAACTGTATTAAATAGTCAATAAAATTTAGTTTGGGACTTGCAAAATGTCTAGATGGATTTAAAATCTTATTTTTCTCACCCTTCACACGGCCTTTATCTATTTTTTCCCAAACAATATATTTTCCCCTTTCCCCCCTCTCCCATTCCCTTTCTTTACCATTCCTTTTTTCCCTTTTTCCCCCAATCTTAGTTCCCAAAAAAACTATATATCCTTATTTTTCTCCCCCTTTCACTTACGTTACTACACATCCCTTTTTCTCCCTTTTTCTTCCACTTCCCTCTTTTGTTTCCTTTTTATTCTCCCTTCCTTACCCTTTTATATCCTTTTCCCTGAGCATAAATAAACCCGAAAAAAAAGTTCCCTTTCGACATTCGCCTCCCATTTTAAGACTTGGGGGAATTTTTTAAACCCCAAATCGCTTCTGGGGTATCGCCCTTTTTGGGGAATTTTTTTACTGCCTGAAGGAGAAGAGGGGGATTGTGGATAAAGGATTTTTGCTAGAGAAACAAGAAAGGGGGAATAGGTGTGGGAGGAAAAAAAAAGGGTTCAAATAGTAGGGATTTTTTAAAAGTAATGAAAAGGAGGGGAAAAAAAAATGGAAAAAAGGGGAAAAGGTTAAAGAGAAACAGGGAATGTAGGGTAATATAGAAGGGAAAAGGGGTGGTAGTAAGATTTAAAGGAAAGGGTAAAAAAAGAAACGAAGGGAAAGGGAAAAAGAGATGAGATGAGAAGAAAAAAAAGAAGAAATGAAAGAAAGGAAGAAAAATGGGGGGAAAAAGATGCGTTTGAGGTTTCAGAGAGAGAGAGAGAAGAGAGGGGAGAAGGGGAAGGAGAAAGAGGAAAGAAGGGGAGAGAGAAAGGGGGAGAGAAAATAAAAAAAAGTTTTCAGAGTCTGTCCATACTGTAAACTGTCAGCTGTCAGTATTATTACCGTCATTAATGTTTCATATTTCAAATACGACTTTGATAGTGTTTTTTCTTTCAAAAACTTTTTCCCACCTTTTCTTATCTTTTTCAACCTTAGATTTTTTTACCGTTTTTCCAAAATTTGCAACGTTTTTTTTATCATTTTTTTCCCATTTGTTTTTTGTCGCTGTGTGTCGTTATTTTTCCCATATATTCCTCGTCTAAAACTTAAAAAAAAAAAAAAAAAAAACCTATTTTTTCGTTTTTTGATTTTGTTTCATTCTCAAGGTTTTATATATTTTCCCTTTTCCCTTTTATATTTCCAAAGAGTATTTTCCCCCGGACTGAATTTTCTAAGTTTTTTTTTTTTCAAAATTATTACATCTTTTCTATTACCACATTGTCAATATCATTTTTATCATTTCCCATCAAATATTAAATATTAAAGGTTTTTCCACGTAACATCACCCGAGCAATTAGTAAAAAGTCAGCTGGTACCAATCACCCATCTAAATTTGGACGAGGAAAGTAGGCCCCTGGTTTCTACGATTTTAGGCCTGTCATTTTTCCCATAGTGTGTGTGTGGTGGTGTGTGTTTCATTAGTTTATTTACAGG
>JACEEZ010018082.1:0-10000 GCA_016584305.1 Chionoecetes opilio
GGGACAAATTGGGCTTTTAAACTTAAAAAAAATTTAAGGCCATTTAATTCCCCAAAAAAATTTTTAAAAAGGGGGGGCAATATAAAAGTGCGTTTTTCCCATAGTAAAAATTTGCCAAATAAAAAAAGGGGAAAAAGATAAAATCGTCTTAAAATTCCTTTTTAAAGGAAATTGGCACCCAAAAGTTGAGAAAAAAATTTTTGTTATACGGCGTACCCTACTGTGAGGCAACCTCTAACATTTTGGGGAAATATAAACCACCCTACTAACTACTCCCTTTCCCACCACCATCCTATGTGTGTGTCACAGTGGGGGAGCCCCCCCTTAAAAACCCCCTTGCAAGAGAGTAGGGGTTTTTTTTTTAGGGGCAGGGGAGGAAGCGATGCTCATCATAGCGATGAAGTTGCGGGCCACTTTTACTTTGTTGGCATTTTGAACACATGCTTGTTTCGTTTTGGTACCATTCAAAATTTTAACCAACAAAATTTGAAAAAAGCGTGGTGTTTCCCGAGACAAAATTGCCAATTCAATGCGAGGAAAAGTAGGGAATTAAAAGGATTTGAGCAAAAAAGTTAGAAAAAATGTTTATACACATTTCTTTTGCTTCATTATCTTACTATAATGTAGTTTAGTAAATATTGTATTTGTCATAACGGTAACAATTCTTGTGAGATAATTTGTGTGCTCATTTTCCTAAATATCATAGATAGCTTATAATAGGGGGTAAAGTACATATGTCGGTGCGTCCTTAACTTACTAACCCCCGTGCCTTCCAAACAACATTCATCAGAGGCAACATATCCCCCGACAAATCACGCAAAGCTGCGTTTTAAAAGCCCGCCACCTACCACCACCCCCGTCGGAAAGCGCGACGGCAAGCCCCGATCCCATGTTGGTCCACACATTTTTTCACTTTTTTGTTTTCAACTCGCGGGAAAATTTCTCAACTATTCTCCCATTTAATTTTTGATCAAATTTTGAAATCAGTGACTTATTTTGGTTCTGATGGGATACGGACATAGCAATACAAAAATTTTCAGATGGGAAAACTGCCGAAAAACTTGAAGATATGTTCGGCGCTGCCCCGTGAGTGACGGGCAGCCCCCCCCCAATATTTAAACCTCTAAATGTTGGCGGGCAGCACGATGTTAAATTTTCCTCTCGGCATCGGTCCACACTCCCATTTTTGAGTGACAAAACACGTTCGACGGGAAGCGCCGACGGTGGTGAGTGATAGTGGGGACGGGGCTTTAGGTACACAGCCTTAATGTATGTAGTGTCATTGGGTTTATATATTTAAACGTAATTAATAGGATGTCCTTTTTGATCACGAGAAAAGAATATTAACATTTTTCCGAAAACGAACTATTACGAGCCCCCCCTGGGTCCAACACGATTAAAAACGGACGCGGAACCGGCTCAGCCTGTTCCCCAAACTGTCCCCATCTTCCCTAACCAAAACAAAGCCTTGTTTTTGCGGCTCGCGTTGTGTCTGGCTGGTTATCGCCTCGTCATGCCAAGCTGGTTTGCTGTTGGTGGTTATCGCCTGTCATGCCAAGCGTCTGCTATGCCTGTACAAACAGACCAGGACCGGAAGTGGCAATCTTTCCACCGTGAGTAACACCCCACACACACACACCCCCCCCCAAACCCACACACACACCCCCCCCACACCCCCCAAACCCACACACACCCACACCCCCCCCACACCCCCAAACCACAAAACCCCAACCCCACCCCAACACCCCAACACCCACCCCCCAACACACCCGACACCCACACACACCCCCCCACCCCCCACCCAGCCCATCCACTTTTAATCCATTACCCACTCCATCACCCAAATACTAGAAAAAAAAAAATAAAGGGGGATATGGTATACTTTTTTTATAAAGTAGATATATTTTAAGTATTTTTTTTTTTATACTTTTTTAAACAATTAGGGGGAACGGAAGCAGCCCTGAGTGCGGTTATGATAAAAATGATCATAGGTTCCCATAAGCGGTGCTTTTTTCTAATGGAGATAGCTTTATTTTGCGAAGAAAAAAAAAAAAAAAAAAAAAAGTATACCTTGTGTTTAAAAGTTAGGTTGGGTTTCATTACAACCTATAAGGGGTTAGGTTGGGTTTTCATTAAAACCTTTAAGGCTAGGTTGGGTTTTTCATTAAAACCTATAAGGTTAGGTTGGGTTTTCTTTAAAATTTTTAAAGGGTTTAGCTAGGTTAGGTTTCATTAAAACCAAAAATTTAGGTTGGGTTTTCATTAATTTTAATTTTTTTGGGGGTGGGGGGGGGTGGGGTTGGCAAAATAAAATATCTCCATTGAAAAAGCACCTATTGTGGGCCAAAAAAATAGTTGTGTCTCTTAAAACACCGAAAAATTCGCCATTTTTTACCAAAAGTTTTTTCGTAGTCTATATGAAACCATAGTCGTTTGACACTCAGTTTAGAGTTGAACTTGATACTAGAGTTACGAAACGACACCGGGTATTACGAAAATCTCAAAATCAGGTACGAAATAATACTTTAAATTTCAATATACCTAATTAAAAAAGGTTTTTTTTGTTTGGGCCAAGGTTTTTTGATTAATTTAAACTTCCTGAACCCCCGGAGTGCTTCATAGCCCACATTTGGCTCCCGCCGTCCCCGGGGGCCCGGCGGTCGGGGCTGGCGCCGATAGTGGACGAGAACTGCGCTTTCGCTCTTTGGTCGACACACACACACTCGGGGCTAACACGCACTTTACCCCTCTCGCTTTACCAAACACCACCGTACACACACCTGTGGGCCCTCGCACACCCCTGCACTACACACCTGTGGGCCCTTTGCAACACCCCTGTCCTAACCTGTAGGGCCCTCGAAAGCCCCGTCATACCACCTGTACGGCCTCGCAACACACTGTCCACACACCTGTACGGCCCCCAACACACCTGTAAAAACCCCTGTACGACCTCGCAAGACCCTGTCATAAACCCCCCGTACGGCCTCGCAACACACCTGTCACTACACACCTGTACGGCCTCGCAACAACCTGTCACTACACACCGTTGTCTGTGTACACCGTAATAAATGACTTGGAAGGTTCGCGATGCACTGGGTTTGGAATTTTAGTAGTAGTAGTAGTGGTGTTAATAGTAGTTGAGGTGGTAATATAGTAGTAGGGGGTAATAGTAGTAGTGTAGAGGTGTTAAAGTAGTAGTAGGTGGTAATATAGGCTACACTGCCAGCAGCCAACCCCCGCCCCCGCCTGGCCGGCCCATGTATTTGTTTTGGGTTTATGACAAGATGGCGGTGGTGACCGTATCTCGGCCACAGCTGCCCGATCCTGATCCGTTATAAGTCGTGGAGTTTGAAATACTTTTGAACGAAGTGCCATCTTTTCCCGGTGTCCATAAAAACCTTGAGGGCAATTATCTTCTATTTCTCAGCGTGGCAAAATGCAAAACAAATCTCACATTTCCCCAAAACGCCAATTTCAGCCCCGTTTAGAACGGGTATTTCGATGGGGTATGTTGTGAGGAAGTTTAATGGACTATACTCGCCGCCCCTCTAAGTTTTGGGGAAAAGTGGGGCCCCCCTCACTCCCCTTCCGAACGCACGGGATTGGCGAGGTGTTGGGGTTGGGGTGAAGGGCGGACCTTGGGAGTAAGGATTCTCCCCAAACCAACACCCAGCCAATTTTGTGCGTTCGGAGGAGGGGGGGGGGGGGTGAAAGGGGCGCAATTTTCGCCAAAATTAATGTGCGGGACCAATTGAACGATAAGCGATGTAGTTTTTTGGGCCTGTGTTGTCTGTTTTGCCCACTGGAACGATAGAAATATTCTTGGCACTGCATTTTGTATTTTCTCTCACAGACCCTTTTGCTACTCATTTTTTTTACTTTTGTTTTTTCTTCCTTTTCTTGAATCCTCAAAATCGCCACCCTTCCCCCTTTATTTTTTTTTTTTTTTCCCTTTTCTTTTTCTCCCCCCTCTCCCTCTCTCCCTTCCCTTTCCCCCTTTTCCCCTTGGGGCTTTTTCATTGGATTTCGAATGAGTATAATTTTTTTTTGCCCATTTCTTTAATTTTTTCTTCCTTTTCCCCTTTTATTTCTGTTTCCGCCTTGCCCCCGTCTATCAAGACCTTCTTGAATATAAAAGAGAAGAAAGCGAAAAATCAGTGAAAGGAGTGACTATGAATAACATGGAAAAATTAACTTACGACAATGAAATGGTTTTGGTCGAACAAGATTTTATTTGAACAGTTTGGGTCTTCACATCAAATTTAAAGTCTGGGGCGGGAGGACTTACGACCAATAACAACAAAAAATTAAAAAGTATTTTAAAGGACAAAACAAAATTAACAGGTAACCAAAAGCATAGAAAAACCCCCAAAAACTTCCACATTTAAAAAACCAAGAGATAAAAACTAAAAAATTGCAAAAACAAAACAAAAAAAATGCAAAAAAATGTAAGGGAATAACAAAGCTTTTCAGTGTGTGTTAGGTGTGTGTGTGGTGTGTGTGTGTGGTGGGTGGGGTGTGGGGGGGGGGGTTTGGTGAGGACAAAAAAAACCTCTTAAAAGCAAGGGGAGCATTTGGAGGGGGGGTGGGGGGGTTTTCCCCTGGTGACGCGCTGGACGGGGTTGAAAAATAGGTCCTACACAGGCCCGGGTCTTTGCCCCAGCAGGGCGCACGGGCACAGTACCCTCAATGCCCCCAGTCTTTATGCCCCCGTGAAAAGGGCCCTTCGCTGTGCTACAATCGCCCAGACTTGCAAACCTATCTGTAAAATAGATACAGGAGATGAGGTATGGGGGGAGGTGGGGAAGGGCGGGGTTTATGGTAGAAAGGAAAAAGGAAAGGAATGGGCGTTTTTGGAGATGAGGGGAGATGATTGTGTGATAGGGGGAAAAAGGGGGAAAGGGAAAGGGGAAAACATCCCATGGGGTGGGGTGAGGGGAAAGGAAAGGGGGTGATTTTAGTATTGGGGGTAAGGGGTGGGGTTTATATTAAGGGGGAAATAAGAATTAAGACCAAGGGGATATTCATGTCAAGTAAAAGGGGGTTAAAAAAATCACACAAAAACCACAACAACCACACACACACACAACACACCACACACAAAACACACAAAACCCTTACCCAATATGCCCGTAACCCGGCTGAAAAGGAAAATATTACATAACTGAACGCAAGAAACGTCCCCCAGACCCAAAACCCCCCCCTTTTACCCGGGGTAGGGAATACAGTTTTTCGTTGGTAGTGTAGTAATAGTATTCCCGGAGCTTTAAATTCTTGAGGTAGAATCCCCAAAAGGGTTTCTGGTGCTGGTGTCCGCTGCACTCGTAGTAACTATCGCAAAACTGAATCGTGCCCTGGGAAAAACATTTTAGTCATCAGAGATCATATGTCTCTTTGTATGGTTTTTATGTTGGTTAGAGACTTGACATACCAGTATAATGTTGGATTTATGAAAAGTAAGCTTTAGTACTTTTAAAGTGCTTTTTAGAATGTTTGCTGCTACGTAAAAAAGTGTATTTATTTCTTAAATTTCCTCTTTCTCTTCCTCTCTCTCTCTCCTTCTCTCTCCCTTTTTCTCTCTCTCCTCTCTTCTCTCTCCTTCCGTTTCCCTTTCTCCAAACGTATCACTGCGTAGGGCTATCCCCTCAGTGGGTCTTTTCATCGGAGAAATTTCCACGAGGGGGTGCGGGAACGGGCCCGTGGACGAGGGAGGGGCATTTTGACGGGGAGAATATTTTTAACCCTTTTAACCTTTTAATTAAGATTTAATCATTTAATTATGATAAAACGCCTTTGCCCCCTCTTTTTCTCTCATTATCCCACCCCTTGGGGGATCCTTTTACATTCTCCCCGTCCTTTTCGTACATTGGCAGGACCCGGCACAGCGCTAAGGGCCCGGGGTGAAGACATGCTGATGCTAAAAACCCCAGCAGAGATTATTTCCTCGGCTTGGATCCGTATAAATTGGTCTCACATTCTTCACGGGAAAATACAGGGCGGGGTTGGCTGTACTGGGGGGGGTTGGGGGTGTAATGTATTGTAGTGTAAATTTGGGGGGAAGGTGAAATGGGTGTGGGGGGTGATGAGGGGGGGTGTAGAGGATGGGAAGATGGGGGTAACATGGGTTTGGTAAAATTGTGGTGGGTTAAATGGGGGTTTTATTTAGTGGGGTAATTTTGACCCAGGAGCCGGGACGAGGGGGGGAAACGCACTGCCAAAAGGGCGTTGCTAAACCCGGCCCGGCCCCACATTTGAAGTAGAAGAGCGGTAATAGCCAAAATTAAATTATTAACATGAGGAAGAAAAGGGTTTTATTAGCGGTGGTTTGAAAACCTTTAAACCCTGAACCAGAAAGTATTTTTATTTTAATTTTGGCTACCATTAGATATTTTTAATTTAAAGTAAGTAAATTCAAGTATGACCATTTGTATACCCGTTCACTAGCTAATTTGGTATTAAGTTACTTTGTAATTTTTTTGGTAACAGACGATTATGCAAAGAAAAATCGGCGTGAAAACCTTTAAAAAAAAACCCTGATTTTGTTCCCCCAGCCTTTTTGATTTCCCCCCTGCATGGCCCCAGACCCCCTGTAGTACCAGCTGAAATTTCCCTCGGGTGTTGGAAGACGCCCTCTTCAACATTTAGCGGGGAGCGTGATGTAATGAGGATGTGCCAATCGGGGGAAAAAATAATCGAGTTAGAAAAAAAAGGGGGCTGAAGACTTAGGGAACACCAGTTAATTCCCCAATGGTTTTATATCACATGTTTTATATAGACTCTTACTTTCTGAATTAGCGGGCCCGCACCCAAGTTGCCGCGACACCCCCGCAAAACCCCAAAAGGGGTGCTGGCAAAACTTTTTCCCGTCATTAGGGGGGAAACGAAGACATGTCAGTTTTTTAAGGGAAAAACAGTTTTGAAAAAAAGAAAATCAGTTTTGTGGGGGGAAGAGGGAAAAACAAATAGACGATAAAGAAAAGAGTGTTAATACAAGTTTATGTACCAAATCTATATTCTCTGAGGCCGCACTGAGGCATTTTGTTCCTAGAAGTGTGTGAGGGAGTACCATGGATAGGGGGATTGTTGCTGTAAGATAGTGCATATAGGAAGGAGGCTATTTAAATGGCATGTGTTTTATGTGTAGGATGCCTGTGTATACCTATGTCTGTGTATAACCTCCTATACAGCCTTAGGTAAGCTTTGAGTTAACCCCTTGAGGCCCAGAACGTATTTCCAGTGTAATTTGGCTACCATTAGACTATTTTAATTAATGTAAGCAATATTAAATAGATATGACCTGTTTACTATCCTTTTCCACTAACTAATTTGGTATATTAAGTTAGTTTTCGTAATTTTATGGCTAACAACAGATGATTTTATATATATATAGCAAAGGAAAGATCCGGGCATGAAGAGGTTAAGGATGACTAGTGAAGGCGACGTAATATGCTAAAGATCAGGGTCTGTTTATTATCAAGATGTGAATATTGGCATGCGGTGAGTGGGTAACCCGCACACCGGGGGAAGGAGGTGTCGCGGCGATACCTGCGCGGGGTCACTGCCTCCCCCTGGCCACGCCCCCTCCACGCGGTCCGGTGCGAGCCTGACAGACGGCGCGGCAGATGAGAGGGAGTCAAGGGCAAGGACGTGCTGTTGCTTTAACCCCTTAAGGCCCAGAACGTTATTTTCATTGTAATATAACCACCATTAGACGATTTTAATGAACATAAGCAATATTCTATAGATATGATATGTTTAGCATCCATGTCCACTAGCTTATTTTTGGGATATTAAGTTACTTTTTCGTAATTTTATGGCTAACGCCAGACGATTTCATATAACAAAGGAAAGATCTGGGCATGAAGGGGTTTTAAAATGCCGCAGAGAGAGAGAGAGAGAGAGAGAGAGAGAGAGAGAGAGAGAGAGAGAGAGAGAGGGAGAGAGAGAGGAGAACCCGTAAAGATTAGAAAAGGGTTCGGGTCACAGAGGCCGCTCTGACACTGATTATACGCGAAGTCAGGAGCGATAGAAAGTCAGATCACATCAAGACAACCATGAATAAACTACAATCGAAAGAAATCATTGCTCGCTACGTGAAGACAGCTATAATAGACCTTCATCATAATAAGATAAGATACTTTGATCCTATTTAGACACTTTGCAAGTACCAACTACAAGGTTATTGACTATACAAAGCGCCACCACGCCAGGACGAACTTGGGCTCGAACCGCTGACCGAATGCAGACCTTCATCATAAGATAAGAGTAAAGTGAAGGCGGAATACACTGAATAACACTTACATTAGAAAACAATAAACTTATCCCCGTTATTAGTTCAATTTGGTAATAATAGAAAGAAAGTGAGAAAATAGAAGGAAAGGTTAGATAAAGGAGAGTTAGAGGATTTTAGTGGTAAGGTAAAAGAATGTAGAGGAGGAGGAGGAGGAGGAGGAGGAGGAATTAGAGAGAAAGCCTTGCTATCTATTACCGCCGCAAGTCATCATTCCAACCCATAATTATTTCCTACTTTATTCTTTCTCTCTAACCCTTACGCCCGTCTCTCTCTCTCTCTCTCTCCTCTCTCTCTCTCTCCTCCTCTCTCTCTCTCTCTCTCTCTCTCTCTCTCTCTCTCTCTCTCTCTCTCTCTCTCTCTCTCTCTTTCTCTCTCTCTCTCTCCAACAACAACAACAACAAAAATCCAACAACAGCCACAGAAGTCGAATCCATAATTCACGGACTCAAGATATCGTCACCAGGTCACGACGACATTAATGCTAAAATTTTAAAAGAATGTTGTGAAGAGGTCTCTCCATTTCTTGCACATATTATAAATAAGTCTTTTAAAGAAGGTTCCTTTCCCATGCAGTTAAAGATTGCAAAAGTAATACCCATATATAAAAAGGCGATACATCCTTACACACCAATTATAGGCCGATATCAATTCTACCAAGCTTTAGTAAAATTTTCGAAAAACTAGTAGCAGCAAGGCTAATCAACTATCTTTCCCAACATGCCTTATTAACAGAGTGCCAACATGGATTTCGCCCAAACCATTCAGTTGAACAGGCAATACACCAAATCACTCAAAGTATTTACAACGCCTTAGATAGTAAGTTATACCACTACTGTATTTTGTGACTTAAGTAAAGCATTTGACACTATCCCACACTCCATTCTATTAGAGAACTACTGGTATACGGGATTCGTGGTCCGGCTTATAAATGGTTCCATTGTTATCTTAACCAAAGAAAACATACGCAGTGTATGATAGGAAAACATCTAGTCTTAGACCCATTAATTGTGGTGTGCCTCAAGGCTCCATCCTAGGACCAATCTTGTTTTTAATTTATATTAATGATATCACACGTAGTAGCAATAAACTTAATTTTGTTCTTTTTGCAGACGATACAAACATCTTTATACAAGGAAAGATCTCAATGAACTTAAAATACTTTAAATGAGAATTAGAGCAAGTATCAAATTGGATAAAAAGTAATAACTTACGTTAAACACTTCAAAAACTCACTTTATGGTATCACACACTTTAAATCAACCCTATGATATGGAGATAAGAAGTAACAATAATATAATAAAAGAGGTAAAGGAAACTAAATTTTTAGAATTATTTTAGATAATAAATTAAACTGACAACCACAATTCAATGCGATAAAAACTAAATCTCTAAAATATCTGGTGTATTATACAGGTAAGAAATTTTATTAATTCAGACTGCTTAAGACAAATTTATCTATCCATTGCATATCCACATATGATTTACTGTTCAGCAATTTGGGGAGGCGCTTACAAAACATACATAGATGATATTTTTATGCTCAGAAAAAGCTAATCCGGATCATGTTTCATCAACTTAGATATGCCCACACTAATCCCCTATTTGTTAAATACAAACTACTTAAATTTCAGGACATTATTCTCTCAGACTATTTGTTTGTACATAAAGCTCTCCATAGCATCCAGTAAATAATTATTTTAAATACCT